>LN891140.1:63686-90164 GCA_900010015.1 Tuber aestivum
ACCTCGCTTAGGCATTGGCACAGTCGATAACCCCCTTTTCACCTTCAAGAGATGGCTGAGATTAGAGTTGCAGTAGAGAGAACAGCTTACAGACTACAGTTGATCTCTCTATTCTCTTACCCGTCTAAGAGGCTGCCTAGTCAGATACGAACACGGTTACTGATAGTTGTCATTCACGGAATTGAGTCTACCCCTCCTCTACTCTTTGGGGCCTTTTTGGCTGGCAGGTGGTGGGATCCCTTCCACTACAGTGATGCTATCTCTTCCAGAACAAGGAACTACATGAGAGATGTGGTAAAACACCTGCTTCGCTTAGGGCTCCTCTCCACGGTTGGATCTGCTGGTACCCTACTACCTCCTCCTCTCAAGCTGGCACCTTACTGCCTCAATCGTTCGTTGTCCTGGAGGACACACGGTCTCTGGCATGCCTGCCACACACCTCCTCTCCTCGCTTTTCGGTCGCCACCTGCAGGGTGGTTTCCCTTATACCCTATGAGCCCAGAGCTTTGGCTCCCTCCTCCTGGCCCTCGTCATATGGCCTCGGAGTTCCTATGATGGATTTGAGTTGTAGCCATTGGCCCTTATAGGTTTGGTTTGGGTTTCTGCCTTTAGGTGTTTCGTTCTTGGGTTGGGTACGTTCTTGGTTCACTGTCAGGTAGCTAGCTTTCTTTTGTCGCTTGGCGGTAGCGGTTATTGGTTTGTAGTTTATGGGAAGGATTTCGGGCAGAAGTAGTTTTTTCTACCCCAGAGGGTTTTTTTTAGCTCTGTCGTTTGGCCTGGTCTGGGGAGGGGTGGTTTTTTAGGCGTCATAGCTAGTACTCCATATGCAGTTTGTCCCATAAACAAAATACAAAATAAGTCAAACAAAAAACAAAAATCCCAAGCTTTAAGTCTATCATTAGTGAACGGAGAAGAGATCTTATCAATATTTTTGTTCTACTTTACTTCTATTTTTACGAGCCTTCTTGACTATCTCCGAGACAGAAGATTACAGGACCTAGAGTATACTCGCTTGACCTTAGAGTTACCTATTCCCTATCATCTGCCCTATACTGGCATCATACTGTATTTACTTGTCGGATCCACTATTAGATATCTCAATAGAAATCATTGCTGAAGCTAGAGTAGGCTTAGCAGAGCAGGTTAACAAAATTACAATACCAGTTGATGGAATCCAATACGCTCAGTTTAAATAGGCTCTACTGTGTATAGAAAAAACATTTCTCACAGCATTCTGTTTCTGATTGCCAAGGGGGGAAGTCTCACAACAGATGGTGGACCCAGCGAGTAAATTCAGTACAAGTATAGGGCAGAGGGAGGATATGTTGTTGAAAACTAGTATTAGGTAAGCCTACACCGTGAAGAAAAAAAAAAAGCAGGCACGTCCCACTTGCTTTTCCCGACTATGAGCGACAGCGATATAGGAGGGGAACCAGCTATTAACGAACTGTGCAAATAGTCTAAAATGGACAGGGGGCTCAACGAACAGGGGTGTTCAGCGAATAATACACTAAAATCGTCTTGGCAAATGGTGGTTTTGTTTGGTCTGCTCGTTGAACCCCTCTGTTCGTTGGCCCCCCACCTATGTTACCCTATTCCTCCCACAAACAAACGAAATCGGAAGATAAAAACATAACAAAACATCCCCCCGACCCCCCCGACCCCTCCGGAATGCAACGGGAGCAGTCCTTGGCGGAATTGGAGGCGACATGGTTCCAACGCTATAAGGAACAAGGAGAGGAACTTGAAGTCAAGTTTCAAGAGAGGTTACAGAAGGTTCAAAAGGAGTGGCGTGAAGCAGATAAGAAACAAATCGAGAGCTCCTAGAGAAATCTTTGGAAATTTCCGAACTTGAGGTTTGGTTCTCATACTTTGATTCTTCTCCATTTTTCTAATTGGTTTATAGACGGCGCTTAATGATGCGAATATCTCATTTACGAAGTTGTCTGGCAAGTTCAATATACGCGGAGCTCTAGGTAGACAACCGCAATTCCAATATATTTAGGTGTTACTAATATTCAGCTGCAGAAAGAATGGTCGATCATGCGAAAGACCAAGACAAGTTTGGTAGACAAAACCCCTTACGGGACGCAGGCTGCCTTGAATGTGTTAGCAGCGACAAACACGTTCAAAAGAATCTTGAAGGCGGAAGCAACGGCCCGTAAACTTGTCGTGAGTGACGTCTGGAACTGTGTGTGGAGAGTGTACCATGAGTGTTCTAAATACGCTCATGGGAATACCTAGTGTTGTGCACGAGCCGAGCGGACTCGAGCCAGACTCGAGCCGAGCCGGGCTCGAGCCCTTCGAGTCCGGGGGGCCTCGAGCCTGCTCGAGTCTCTTGGCGGCTCGAGCCGGCTCGAACAGGGGTCCACGAGCCGACTCGAGTCTCTTGGCGCTGCTGCCGCTTATCCGTCAAACCATCGAAACCTCCTACCGCCGCAACTCTATGTCTCATATACCACCACCTCCGACTACTACCCCCCCGCCTCCTACCACTACCAATGCAGTACAAAAAAGCGCAATTGCATGGTAGGTAGGACTATCTGATTGCTTATCCTAACCAAGGCCTGGCTTGGGCTACCGGAGGTGGAAACATGGGAAGAGGTAGAGGAAACCCGTGGGGAAGATGGGAACTATGAGGCAGACACAGAAGGAGATGGTGAACCTCCCCAGGAATTGGACTCGGGGATAGTGGGAAGGTTATTTGGCTAGTTGTATTTGTTTTCAAGTTGCTATATACAATTGTTGGTTGATTTGAATGATTGTGGCAGTATGTAGAGGTATTATGGCCACTCTAGACTCAAGCCTCTTGGCGGCTCGAGCCTGTCTCGAGTCCTCGAGTCTAGGTGCGACCTGGGCTCGAGTCCTCGAGTCCCGGGGTGCCACGAGCCGAGCCGGCTCATGAACAACACTAGGAATACCGGCATGATAACTATCTACAGAAATGATCATATGTCTAATGAAGTTGCTGCGTTGGTCGCATTTATGAAGCTCCAGGCGCAGTAGGGGGATGGACTCCAGTGGAGAGAGGTGGAGAGGGACTGATGACTAAGGCCCTGTTCGGTTGCGCTGGGCCCATTTTGTTATTACATACAAGCGACCGTTTCCCTTCCATTTCACAATGGAGGAACCAAATGGCTGTTCGGTAACAGTAAAAGGCATTGACCTTCCATTTCAGATACAGCCCTAACAGTTGCTAAGTAGAAACATCACATGTAAATAGTTGTAATAATAATATTATCAATAGAATAAGTATTTTCCTGTAGAACATGGTTTCTATAGTATAAATATTATTATCTATAAGACATCTTGAATTTGAATTCCAATTTCAAACAATTCAATAATGAGTACTCCAGCAAATAATAATCATATCCATGGCATGACCCTTTATCAATGAATACAAATTGAAATTAATGCAGCAATTTACATTAACTTCTTTCTGCCTACTGAGTATGTACATACTTGCAGTCATACTAGTCACCAATATACTGAAGAAATCCTAAGAGCACATCCATGTCATATGATGAAGCTTATATGCATGCCAACAACCACTTTCTTGGATCTTCAGGACTAAATAATTAGGCATAGTATACTCTTACTATCTCATCATATAAGTGTTAAAGGGTAACTAGTTATGGTTTTGTGGACTGTTGGCCACAGGACATCAAGCAGAGAGCCACAGGAGCAGTTTCAGCATAGTGGAGACACTATTTCATAGTGAAAAATTGGTTTGTTCCATTATAAGTAGCTATTATTATAGTGTATCTAATATTTAATCCATTATCTAGCTATTTTCACAAGGTTCTTGGTTGAGTGTTAAAAGCTTAAATTTCAAAAGGATTGAAGGCACTGCTAAAAAAACTTTCACAAAGCCCTAAAGTGAAAATTTTTTGTGTTTGCCACTAGTGAATGGTGGTGCCCAATTGGCAACCGTTCCCACAGGTCCATCCATTTCACACTGGAACGGTCCAAAATGGACCCAGCGCAACCGAACAGGGCCTAAGCTATGCTGTGCAAAGTCCGGGGAGAGGAGCGTCCGAACTCCGCTTTTTTTTTCTTCCCATGGTTCCACCCCCGTTTCAATACCCGGTATTGTTTTTTACTATATATACCGCTTTTTTTTTCTCTTGGCTATTTTCCCTTTGCTCCTTTAAATTGCTAGATGTATTACTAGACGGTGCAAGTTATGGGTGATCGTTGTCGATGAGAATTGAAAAGTCGACGGTTTAGAGAGGCGTTTGAGAGGAGGGAGGGAGTGGAGGAGGTTGGTGGGCAGGGGGGGGTGTATATACCATGCTGTCTCTCTTATGTTCGTGGGTTTTGTGTCCTTGCTCTGGGCGTCTTCAGCAGATGTGTATGGCCGAGCACCACTCTATTGTTCTTCCTGGAGTGGGAACGAGGGAGTAGTGAAAATACTGCTCGGGCGGGACGACGTCAACCCTAGTAAACCAGATTTCTATTATTAAACGCTAATCTAGTGTGCTGCTTGGTATGTGCATGGTGTTGTTCACGAGCCGGCTTGTTTCAGCTTCACTTGGTAACTGCCACTACTGAGGAGAATCTGCCCATCGTCTGCCTACACTCGAGCACTTCCTGTTGTACTAGTACAGCATTCAAGCACAGCCACCTGGCAACTCACACTTTCTTATCGGAGGCGCCCTCCTTTTTTCTTCTTTTCTTTCGTGCCAAATACTTGCCGATGTATATGAGTTAAGTTTCTTGGATTGTGAACTACCGGTACCGGTACAGTACAAGGTACAATACTGCATTTATCTACCTACACCATCTCTTCCGCCCGTACGAGGTACGGTACATATCAGGCTCTAGAGTTCCACTGGTGGTCTACAGAAGAAACTTTCTTGGCACCGTATCAGAGTGTGCAGTAAAATCTCAGCCTCAAATGTGCATCTCCCCGCTTGATTCCCCGCTTCATCTGAGCCTCTGTAGGGTTTGCTATGCCACTGGAATAAGTGTACTTAGGGTGCGCAAAGGTCTGTCGAACTTTGCTCTCATAGGCCGAGTTTGTATGTGTATGGAAGCCTCCAAGAACACATAATTGGTGGATTCCTTCACAATTTGGTGAAGGAAAAAAGTCTGTCGAACTCTCGGCACAGCGGCTGGAGCAAGGCTGGAGCAAATGCTGCTCTCTGAGTGGTCGACACGGCCTGGAGCCAATGAGCGGGACTTCGACAGACTTACCCACAACCCCCGGTACGAGTACATTGCCTTCCAGGGTTGTTGCCTTGTACGAGAACGGCAAGCACCCTAATAATGGTATCATCGCTAGAGACCCCATCCTCTACCCCCAACCAAACCAAAGTCCCTCACTATTGTCATTGCCCCCCACCCCGCCCCTCCTCCGTCTTGTCGGCATAGCGAGCAACATGGATGTCGCTGAATCTCAGCAACCAACCCCTTCACAAGACATCAACTGCGGCAACGTCAGCGGCTCCTGTAACAATACGTGAAACAACTGCTACTTTTCGGCAACCGGCGAGAGACCTCAGATTCTCGAATGGTTATCTCCGTTGGCTCCTTGCAAGAGGCATCGGGATGTCAGAAGGTCTCAGGTGGAGGGGGTAGGCAATTGGTTTTTGAGGACAGACGAGTTGGTAAATTGGAATACCGGCAAGGATGAGGTGGCTAGTCCTGTCGTGTTTTCCTACCGGGATCCCGGCGTTGGGAAAACACACCTCAGGTATGGGATAACACACTCTTTTCCAGACCGGGGAGGCTAAGTGGTGGTGCCTCTGAGCAGCTCGTTAGTTATAGAAAGCTTATGCGGTCAAAGCAATGGACAATAGGTCACTGCCACATGCCTGTATTGCGACTTCCACGCTCACAAGGGGGAATCCGCCACCTCCATGTTAGGAGCCATACTCAAGCAAGTCATAAGCGGCCTAGAGCGTGTTCCGGAGGAAATCGAGTCGGAATTCGAGAGATCAAAAAAGCTGCTTGACGGTCGGGAGATTGAATCAGGTGAAATGCCGAGCTACTGATCTCATCTCTCCAGACGCTAAAAAGGAACCATATTTGTATCGATGCATTGGACGAGTTTCCCAGGGAGCATCGGCCGGAGCTTCTTAAATCATTAGCCCAGATCATCTGGGAATCACCCCACACTCAGCTATTGCTCACCGGTCGGCCACCAATTCGGGATGAGATTGAGAGATATCTTACCAGAAGCGTGAAGATCCGAATCAAAGCAATAAAGGAAGACATCAAGAAATATCTCACTATGAGGTTGAGCAATGATATACAACCTCAGGTGATGGACCATGATTTAAGGGAGGAGATCCTTTGTACTATTCCCCAGGGGATTGCCGGAACGTACGTGAGAGATGTCATGACATTGAGCGGATTTATTTATTCGCAGGCCATCTACTGACATGCTTCCAGATTCCTCCTAGCCTCTTTGAGCGCGAACGAAATCCCAGCCCAGTCAACTATTGCCCAAAGAAGAAGGACACTTAGAAAGATGACCAATGGCCTAGAAATGGGTGGTGCATATGCCGCAACCCTCGAGCGGATTAGGGAGCAGGACGGAGACAAGCTGAAGCTCGCGATTGAGGTATTGATGTGGATCTTGCAGTCCGAGCGGCCATTGGCCGCGGTGGAGTTATGTCACGCTTTAGTAATTGAAAAGGATTCGACAAAGCCCGACTGTCAGAATGTGCTTGCAATTAGGACATTATTAAGCTGTTGCCTTGGACTGGTCACCATGGATGATGAGGGGTCAAGGGTTCGGTTGATACACCTGACCCTGCAAGAGTATGATATCTTGTTGGACATGGCAAGCTTTTCGGCAGCGCTTACCCGAAAATGGCGGAGGTTTGTCTCACATACTACCCCAACCTTCAGAGCATTAAGGACCTGTCCCCTACTCTCCAAATTTCCCTGCTTCAGGAGCCCTTTCTCAAGTATGCCTCTTGTCACTGGGGTACCCATGCTAGAAAAGAACTGAGCGAAAAAGCAAAATCACTCGCACTGCAACTTCTTGATAGGTATGACCGCCATGCATCCGGGGAGCTGCTTCTACTGAACTAGAAGGCCTGGCCATTCCATAGCATTCACGAACACGAACGCTCCCTCAGTGGATTTACTGGATTGCACACTATCGCCCACTTCGGGGTTGCCGAAATTGCTGTGGCTGTGGTTAAGTCGGGGGTTTTGGATGTGAATGGAATGGATTACTGGGGATCTATACCACTTCTATGGGTCGTTAGAAACAATAGCAGAGAGGTGTGTAAGCTTCTTCTAGAATTAAGGGAGGTGAATCCCAACATCGCACACCATAAAGGCCGGACACCAATCTCTGAGGAAACTGCAGCAGGGAACGAGGGTATAGTGAAACTACTACTCGAAGGCCAGGAGGTCAACCGGGGTTCGTCTTGTAGCGATGGCGAAACGCTGTTGTGGGCGGCAAGGAATGGGCACGAGAGTATTGTAAAGTTGCTCCTCGAACAGAAGGAAATCAATTCCAATTCACTAGAGATAAGTACGGAAAAACATTATTATCGTGGGCAGCTTGGGGTGGGCACGAGGGGATAGTGAACCTACTCCTAGAGCATGGGGGGGTCAACCCAGACTCATTGGCTAATGCAGGCCAAACACCACTGTCGGGTGCGGCCGGGAATGGATACGAAGGTGCAGTGAAGCTACTCCTCGAGCGCAAGGGAGTCAGTCCCGATTCGGCAGATGCGGAGGGGGAAACACTGCTCTCGACGGCCGCTAGTAATGGGCACGAGGTCATAGTGAAGCTGCTCCTCGATTGCAAGGAAGTCAATCCCGATTCGACAGATGCGGAAGGAGAAACGCCTCTATCGACAGCCGCGATGAATGGGCACGAGGGTGGAGTGAAGCTTCTCCTCGAACGCAAAGAAGTCAATCCCGATTTGGCGGAGAGGTACGGAGAAACACCTCTCTTGACGGCCGCTATGCAGGGGCGCAAGGGTATAGTGAAGCAACTCCTCGCACGCAAGGAAGTGAATCCCAGTTCGACGGATAAGCACGGAATGGCACCTCTATCATGGGCCGCTGCGAGTGGACGCAAGGGTATAGTGAAGCTACTCCTGGAGCACAAGGAAGTCGATCCTGATACATCTGATGGGGGGGGGCCGAACACCACTCGCTTGGGCGACTCTGAATGGGCACTAGCGTATAGTGGAACTCCTCCTCCAATGCAAGAAAGTCAATACCAACTCATCAGATGAGTGCGGCTGGATGCCACTATCGTTGGCAGCTGGGAATGGCTGCAGTGGTATTGTGAAACTATTGCTCGAACGGAAGGAAGTCAATCCCAACTTATCAGACATGGACAACCGAACGCCACTCTCTTGGGTGGCTGACCACCCCGCAGGCCAATTCTCCCTACCACATGATGAATTCATTACCGGTGGGCTGGCCATTGTTAAGTTGTTCCTCCAACGCAAGGATGTCAAACCTGACTCCCCTGATAACCGAGGCCGAACCACTCTCTGGCGGGCAGCCCAGCTGGGGCATGGCGGTATGGCGAAGCTCCTCCTAGAATGAAGCGATGTAAACCCCAATAGTCCAAACAATGACGGCGAAACACCACTCATGGTGGCGACTAAGAACGGGCACAGGGGCATAGTGAAGCTAATCCAGGAGCAGCTGAGTATCGGCCCCCAAATCCCAGTGTCCTCCAAACAAGAAACCCCCTCCCCAGCTACCAACCCATCATGCAACACTCTTGCGCAAGGAATCACCCCCCGACTCATGCAATCAGGCGAACTCGAAGCCACAATCAAATACCTTCCAACATGACTCCATAGATTCCTTCAAAAAATTCCCGAGAACCCACAATCCTGCCATGGACGCCGCCGACCTTTACCGCCATTACTGCCCAGCCGTTCTTCCTCTCTTATTTCATCTTTGTATCATCCCCCCATTAGCCCTCAGGGGCTGCTTGATTTTTTTCATTTCTTGTACTCGTTTGTTTTGGCTCACATTGATCCCCACCCCAGCTCTTTCCTTACATCATTTGTCGTCTCCCATCCATCCCTTGATTACTGCAGGTTTTTTTTTCTTCTCTTGCTATTTTCCCTTCCCTCATGCGTTTTTCCGAGTATTAGAGTTCATGGTGGGATAGGATAGTGTAAATATGGTAATTTTTAGTAGCCAAAAAAAGAATTATGATAAGCAAGCCACTAAGTTTTGATTTTTTTTCTTTGCTTCTTATTTCCACCCCACCAGTTTCTTTCCCCCTCCTCCGGCGCCGTGAATTGGATTCCCTTCTCCACCTAAAATGGAATGCTATTGGCGGAGCACCCCACGTGAAGTTCCCAGGAGCTCAAAATCTTTCCTCTGCTACCTGACGCTAAGTTGCGCCTAAGTTTCCGCATGGCATTCACCGAAGTGCTGCTTCAACTTGACTAGTTCATGTTCGGCTCAGGACATCTGGGGGCAACAGGGCTCGGATCGCAATACAGTACATAGTCACCTCATATAGGAGTAAGTAGAGTAGCCACCAACTCCTATAGCAATACGACATAAGAAGATGGTACCCTTCATAACAGACCTATACCTCACTATATCTTTCCATACTCCCCCTCCTTTGGCTCATTTTCCGGTCTTCTACTCTGCGGGCTCCATTTCCGACAATGTGGGGTCCTCGTTGGCACACACCGAATAATAATAATGATACCACAAATTACCTATCTCACTTGTATGGCACCATACGATACTAGAAAATGGCATCTTAAAGCAACAAGCTTCGATCCCCGGTAATGGCGTACTTTTCCACTCAATTTTGCGTGGCTGGAGGAGCCCATAGATCAGACTTCCTTATCACGGTCTCGCCCCAGACCGGAAAAACCGGCAAGGATTAGTGGATGGCTAAACGAAAGGGACTAAAAGGTGAAGCGTTGGTATATAGCATGAGAGTGCAAATATGATGTGTGCAGGAGGGCACTGCAGTGGGAGGGAAACCAAGCCGGGTTCACGATATTCCCATTAGCGTGACCAGGGGTAAATTGGCTATCTGATGACCTCGAACTAGTTTTCTTTCAAGGTCTACTGGTCGTGTGCAATCCAGGTCCACCGATCTTGTACAGTGCCCTCATTGGGATCGAGGGCCTCTCCATGCTAACCCAGCTAGCGGCCGCGGAAGATTTACGACAAGCTACTGTATAGGGTGGCATCTTATCTTGTCGCACACTGTATTAACTCCTTCTTGAGGTCTAAATACAGACCGAGTGACACTATGTGATTAGAGATTTTACCCTCCCATGCCTATAATACTGTATGCAGCAAGTATGAGAAACCGAAGCTATGATTCCTCTTCCGGTAGGGAGTGAGGAAAAAAAAGGAAAGCTAAAGAAGACCTACAGACAGCCCAATTAATTTATGGAAGCGGAACGGTCTTTCCAGCGGAGAAATTTGGGCTAACAGTGATAGACCGAACATCCTGATTTCTGGTCTGAAAGGCTGGCTACCCAAATTTACCAAGCCGAGCGGGTGCTGCGTTGGGGTATCACATCCCAGCATAACAATTCCTCGCAGAACATTTTATCATTTCCAATCTCTCATCGAGTGAGATCTCATGTATCCTTGTGATAGTCGGTCTGTGAACGGTAAGTTGGTCTTCTTTTTCTTTTGCCAAAATTAGAGTATGACACACATCCTTCTTGTCTCACCTCAATTGGGGCCTGGGTTTGAGCTGTTTTCCTTCCGCTAGCGGAGAAGCGGGTTTCTAACCCCTATGCACATTTAACTTATCTCCTTCATTTTATAGGGTAGCCTACTGTAGGGTCAACGGAAACAGCTTTCCGACCTTCTTCCGCCACACGCGAATTCTCGGGTATGGTGCTGTTACCAGTACTCGAGTAGTGCCCATTCGAGGGGGTATCATCCGATACTGTTGCATTTAAGTTGTCTCATCGGAATCGAAGGTGAAGTTATTTTATTCAAGGAAAAGAGTCAAGAGAAAGAAGTAAGTTAGAGTCAGACAGAATAAGTAGAAAAGCATACAACAACCATGAGTCCTCCTACAAGCACCACCGGTATATACTAGAATGTATACGTACGTATACCCTACCATCGACCTCCATCCACAGATTTCTGTCCACCATCTCGTATAGAGGCTCGGGTATAGAGTCCTGCATGTCCTCTTCTAATCCCATGCTCCCAATTTTGTACTTCATTCTCTTTCGACATTTCCTAACGGATACGAGTAAAGCATGGCACGCTTCCAGCGATGGGTATGATACCCGTGCTAACCAATTTTTGTTACAAGGTGTATGCCAGAGTGGCGGCACGGCTTTCGCCTTCAATAAAGCAGCAAAGATCGCAGTGAATACATCGTGAATTGGCGAAATAGCCGCTCTTCAGGTTCACCTGATAACTGCCACAGTTAACCGAGAGCTTTAGATGGGTGTGCCGACTCTTGCGAGGAGAATGACCCCTCACTTACGGTGGGTGTATATTACGGGCGTGATGCGTCCGCTGTCTGGGAAGGTATGATACACTATGGAGTTACTTGCAGTCACGTATCTCTTCACCTGGGAGCATCGGTACTCCAGCACTGGACTAATTAAAAGACTTCAAGAGGAGCAGGGGGGGAGGACTTTTCAGAATACCCATACTCGAGTGAGCGTTGGATCACCTATAATAGGGCGTGGGGCTAGGAGATATGCGGTTATAGGGCCCGCAGCTCCTAGGTGCGCCATGATCAGGTTTGCGGCTGTGGTTTTCTGCTTTTGTACCATGGACTAAAACGCATAGGGTATAGGTTTTCGTTTTAGTTCATATCCATTGCCATGGGGCATCATATACGAGTATCGGGCAGTTGGTTTAGTGTGGGGGAATTTTTTGCAGATTGTCATAGGTCTTCCAGTCCGGTGTTCATCCCTGCAGCCTGTCGGCTTTGCACAGGGGGAATCAGTTTTCACGGCTTGCATTCTTCTGGATAGTCTAGGGTCACGGAGATATGTACGTGGTGGATAAGGGCGCTTTCAGGAGAGTGTGCTACTATCATATTTTTTTAGTGCCTTTCAGGTTTTATTCGGTTTCCGGAGTCGTTGTTAACTGTATGGAGACATTCTAAGTATCTCCCGCCCTGTCCTTAGCTAGCATTTCCGTCGATCGTCTACCGTAGCCTACCATCCTTCCGCCCCCCACTGAGCTGAGAGCCAACCAGTACTGTGATTGCGCATTTACCGCTTCATCCCCTAGTGCTCTCATTTGGGTTCCACCAGTACGCAACCGAAAGCTTCCTGAACCTCAGAATTCACACTGTAATTAGGTGGCAGGGTGGCCTGGATAGTTCACGGTTCAGTGAGGGGTGTGGTTCCGGGGGAGTAGAGGACAGCTGGATGCGACTGTAGAGGATTTGATTGGTGAGGCTGGTAGTATGGACATCCCCATCGTCCGCCTACACTTGAGCACTGCCCGTAACACAGCATTCAAGCAGCCACCGGGCAACTGGGACTTTCTCTTTGCCGTTTTTGGAGGCTGCCCCCCTTCTTCATTTTTCAAACGTGCCAAATGCTTGTCGACGTGTGAAATTCCCGGTCTGGGAACTATAGTAGCGGTACCGCATATGTCTACCTGCGCATCTCTTGTATATATCAGACTCAAGGGTTCTGCAGGTAGCCTGCAGAAGAAACTTTCTTGGCACGTTATTAGAGAGCGTAATAAAATATCAGCCTCAAATCTGTGTCTCTGACTCATTCCCCACTCTGTCTGAGCCTTAGTCGGGTTTGCTATAGGAATGCCACCGGAATGAGTGCACATTGCCTTCCGGTGTTGCTACCTTGTAAATTACTGTACGCGCACTTGTACTAGCACAAGTATCATTGCTTAAGACCCGATCCTCCCCCTCCCCAACCAAGCAAAACAGAGTCTCTCACTATTGTCATTGCCCCCACCCCGCCCTTCCTCTCTCTTGTCAACAGAGCGAACATGGATATCCTTGAATCCCAGAAACCAAACCCTTCACAAAACATCAACTGCGGCGATGTGAGCGGCAGCTATAACAACACCTAGAACAACTGCGACTTTTCGGCGACCGACGAGAGACATCAGATTCTCGAATGGCTATCTCCGTTGGCTCTGGGAAAGAGGCATCGGGATGTCAGAAGATCTCAGGTGGAGGGGTAAGTAATTGGTTTTTAGAAATAGACGAGTTTGTAAGTTGGAATACTGGTGAGGATGGAGTGGCCAGCCCTGTTATGTTTTGCTACGGGGATCCCGGCGTTGGGAAAACACACCTCACGTATGAGACAATACCCTCTTCCGCAGATTGGGGAGGCTAACTGGTAGTACCTCTGCGCAGCTCGTTAGTTCTAGAAACCTTATGCGGTCAAAGATATGGACAACAGGTCACTGTTGCATGCCTGTACTGCGACTTCCACACTCAGAAGGGAGAGTCCACCACCTCCATTTCAGGAGCCATACTCAAGCAAGTCACAAGTGGCCTAGAGCGTGTTCCGGAGGAAAGCAAGTTGGCATTTCAGAGATCAAAAAAACTACCGGACGGTTGGGAGATCGAATCAGGAGAAATGCTCAAGCTGCTGATCTCATCACTCAAGACACTGAAAAGGAGCTACAGTTGTATCGACGCGTTGGATAAGCTTCACAGAGAGTATCGACCGGAGCTTCTTAAATCATTAGCCCAGATAATTCAGGAGTCGTCCCACACCCGGCTATTCCTCACCGGTCGGCTACCGATTCGGGATGAGATAGAGAGAAATCTTATCGGAAGCGTCAAGATCTGAATCAATGCAACAGAGGAAGATATCAAGAAATATCTCACCATAAGATTGAGCAATGATACACAGCCTGAGGAGATGGGCCAGGATTTAAGGGAGGAAATCCTTTGCACCATTCTCCGCGAGATTTCTGGAATGTATGTGAGAGATGTCATGACATTGAGGAGATTTATTTGCAGGTTATTTGCTAACATGATTGCAGATTTCTCCTTGCCTCCTTGAGCGTGAACGAAATCCCAGCCCAGTCAACCATTGCCCAGAGAAGAAAAACACCTAAAAAGATGACCAATGGCCTAGAAATGGGTGGTGCATATGTCGCAACCCTGGAGCGTATGAGGGAACAGGATGGAGACAAGCTGAAGCTCGCGGTTGAGGTGCTAATGTGGATCTCGAGGTCCGAGCGGCCATTGGCTGCGGGGGAGTTATGTCATGCTTTAGCAATTGAAAAGGGTTCGATAAAGCTTGGCTCTGAGAATGTGCCTGCAATCCCTTCGTTCGTTCCCGAGTTTCACGACCTTTTAGCGCGTAACTTGTCCTCTGATCTTCAAAAACTAGGCTGATGAAAGGATGGCTACGGTTGCTCAATGGGGACCTGGCCAATGGAATTTGTGACTCCCAAGAAGTCAATTAATCTTTCCCTCAAGTAGCGAGACTATCGCCCTATTCGTCTTGGGCGTGAGGTCATGAAATACGGTACAGACGAAGGGATAGGGACGCTGTTAACCTGTTGCCTCAGATTGGTCACTATGGATGATGAGGGATCAAGGGTTCGGTTGATACCATTCCCGGCAAGAAGAACCTGAACACAGGGATTAACAATTTGTACGGCAAATTGTCTGTGCGTATCTGAGCGCTCATACTAAATTCAGACACAAATGTTCAGGTTCTACTTGCCAGTAACTTGTGCGCAGTGGGTAGGCGGCGCAAGAAAAACAAAGCCTGATCGCCTACTCAAGCCGCTGTAAGCATCGGTATGACAACCTGCAAATGAGGGGTACCAAGACGAAGGATGAGAAGCAAGGAGAGAGGGGTATACCATCTTTAAATAATTCATGGTCAGGAGGTTGTAAGGTTGGCGAGGGTGCGGTGGTGAAAGTCACCCGTTGTGTAACTGGGAAACAGTGGTAATGAGCATAGGAGATCCCGCAGATCAGCACTGAGTGCACCATAGTACATCGGCAGAGGAGCATGGAAGAGGGAAGGATGTTCAGAAAAACGAGAATCCGTCATAGCCACGACCAGTACCCGGCTATGGCATGGCAGCTCATCTGTTCCTTCCCCTTCTCCTTCCTATCTTACCCACCGTCAATATCTCCCTTATGCTCCAACATTTTCCAGAAAAGTGGCCTCCCAACAGCCCCCTCCGCCATCTCCCGAACGGCGGATACAAATGCTGAGCTTGAACCGTCAGGTACAATACCGGAAAACGCTAACCCGCGCTATCAATTCCGGTCTTGGTAGTGATCTCATTGGCCATGAGTACCCAGGTGGCTGCATGTCCCGATATACTAAATTCTCTTGTAGTTATCAAATGTAAGCTTGCCATCTGGCAACGATAAGATGCTGGCTAGGCAGAAGTGCTAAAAATAAGGATGTAGTGGTAAGGTGGATTTAACACTCGAATTGTAGTATCCCCACCCATCCCCCCCTCCTTGCGCTCCTAGTAGATGCTTCTTCCACTTGTGCCGCCGTGGAGATCCAAAGCGTGCTGTCTTTTCCGTAATGCCGGCCGGGACACTGGTGTTTATCAGGTTTGCAGCCCGTCGGAGCGCTGCGCTGTGATGTGTTTTAACGGATTTTTATTCTGTGCGTGCTTTATGTTCGAATGACGTTCAAATGTCCGCAGCGCTGCTACGGAGTAAGGGAAAGTATAAATATTTCCTGCCGTCTCCCCCACAACCTCGCGCATCGGTCGAGAAACTGGCAATAGTGATGTCGGTACTTCTAGAGGCTGCATACCGGTGTAAGTAGGAGGGCCTTGGGTGCATGCGGCGAGAAAAGAATCAAGCAATTCTCTCTCACTCTTCCTCCCACCTCCTACTCATACCGTTCCACACTAATTAGTCTTCAATCTCCAATATTGCCCCAACGAGCTCCCGCGTCTAACGCTCCTGGGCTGCAGAGTGATACTGCGTAACCCCCAAAGCCCACATTGCCAGAACATCTCTAGCATCACTAAAAAGTCAATTTCAGAGTACGGGCACCGTTCAAAAATTTATAAATTTTATTTAGAGCTAGGGTAACCTACTGCTCTGCTACAACGATGCAATCATACAGCCATAGATATTGAGACAAACACCCATACAGCATAAAAAATATCAAAGATAACATAAGGAGCAGATATAAGAACGACACGAACAGTCCCTAATCTACAGGTGACATACAAACGCAAAGAGCCATGATTTGTGATGCTATACAATAATGCGGTCGGATAGCCCTCGTTCTGGGACTCACGCTCTTCTCCAGAATCCTCCGATTCGGGCTTGTCCTCATCCTGATTCGACCGGGCCAACATCATTCCCAGACAAGCGCCGCCCATGGGAGGCTGGGGTGCGATCCCCATCCCCTGGGGAATCCAACACGGCCTGGGCGGCAGACCTTTTGGAACCCATGGTTTCTGCTCGTTTAGGAGTTTTCTTGGCCTTGGCCTCGGCCTGCACATTGGAAGTAGGGGTATCACCCGGTTTTCCGGAAGACAAGACAAGCTTGTCCCTTGCATCTCTCGCTTGTGTCCTCCTCTACTTGCAGCAGGTGGGCTTCCTAGAACATACCCAACGGAGGGCAGGTCTCGCAGCACATCTGGTGTTAGAGGAGGCAGAGGCTGTCCTCTTGCCTGGTGGGAGAGAGAGCTCTCTAGTGGATTTAGTTGCGCGTGGCCAATGACTGGCGCTTTACTAGCGGGAAGAGAACGCTTCCGATACGAAACCTTAGAGTTAGAACGCACCAATTGGCTAGGTTCTTCAACTCCGTCCCCGGCCTACCTCCTACCTCGTTTTCCTATGTAACATGGAGTGTCATCAGGGAAAATAAAACCCTTTCAAGTTCAGACTCCGAACCAATAGTTCCTGATGGACTGTTGGGTGAGTATATTGATCTCTATTCTCAGCCAACAACTACTACCAATTATGGCGCCCACGGTCAGTTGTGATCTCCCGACGGTGGGGACTCAAGAGAAGTGTTCATGTAACATGTCTGAAATTAGTTACATATCCTCCGTAAGTGATTGAATATGAATATGAATATTAGACATGTCATGTGAACATGTGCTGTTGAGCCGCCATCATGGCAAAGCCAGTACTGTTCCCAGAAAGAGGGCATTGGCGGACAGGGAAGTGGTGAAAATGTTACCCACCCGGAAAGAAGTCAACCCCGTCAGGCCAGATTATTGCGGACGAACAGCGCTCTCTCACTCACTGCTTGGGAGGGAATGAGGGCGTTGTGAAAATACTACTTGGGCGAGTTGATGTTGACCTGGACAAGCCAAGCAATGGCGGGAAAATACCTCTCTCGTTCGCAGCTAGGCATGGCCACCAGAACGTGATAGCTCTGCCACAATCCTATAAAGCGGTAGGCCCCAGCGCGATTAGGCCTAGAGAAAGCCACCTCGTTGAAGCCACCGCCGTTCCTTCTCTTCCCGAGCACCTTACTCACGGAAGTCGTCCTTGGACATCCCCCTTGCAGTTGAAGGAAATATCACGAGACGAACTCAGAGTCACATATATATATACAGTACATCCCCATTGTGCGACTTGAATCTTCCTAGGGACTCTCTTCTAAAGCCGGGCGGTGGGTTTGTGAATTTCTGTTTTTTTCCCGAGTACAGTAGAGTTTGGAAGCAGCCCTATCACTGTCACGAATTTCTAATTTTACCTTGCAGCTTTCATCCTATGATTTCTTTTTTCCCCAGCAGTACATTTTTGCCCCTTGCATTTTTTTTCTTTTTCTTTCTTCTTTCATTGTACAATAAATAAACAAAATACTATACAATATTGTTCAGATGGAAGAAAAGTGGTGTGCGATAGCGGAAGGATTCTCATGAGCCATTGTGAGCAACTATGTAAAGACTTAATGACCAGTGAACCCAAGCGTCCAGTCCGTCCGTCTTTGGGTGTGGACGGGACGGGCGGCAGTGCATGGGAGGGTGCCCGGGACGGACTGGCAGGCCCCGCAGGTGTCTCAAAATGGGAAATACGCCATATTCCTACAGATGACTGAAGATGACGGCCGGAAGATCCCATTTGTACTAAGACTATAGGGCCCGGGCATCTACCCCTACGAGGGCCGTCTTTACGAAAGACGGACGCCATGCCCTGCCCAGGCCCTGTAGGGCCCCGGACGGTTGGGAACACTGTTAATGACACGGCTCCATGAATAGTACGATATCATACCATACGAGTACTTAGCAGACACCGATTAGCAACTACCCTCCAATAGCACACCCCTCTGAAGACCAGTTGGAAAGAAACACCTCCTCACACTCCACCGAAAGGCTGCTGAGCAACAACAAAACCCTCCCCACTCACGATAAGCAAGTGTCAAAGGAGTCTTTCAACTCCCTCCGATACTAACCAACTAAGGATGCCCTCACAATTTCAAAAAAAAAGAGGGGCCAAAGAGCCGTGAGCGAGAGCAGCACAGTTCCATATACCAATGATTAAGGAGGAAAGGTTAGAATGAATTCTGCTTTGTTTTTAACCTTGGAACGACTAAGATAATTGTGGTTCTATTAAAGCCAACTTCGTGTGATTAAACGATGATAATATAGACCGCAGCACGAATCACGAATCAAGAATACACAAAACCCCGAAAGACCCCCCCTAGTAAAAAAAAAATGGCAATCAAACAGTCAGAAGAAATACGGAATTGCTTTTATGATAACTTCACCGCGAACCCCTCCCTCGACTCCGCCAACCGACAAAAAAAACCAGCTTGCCTACCAATTCCCCGTTATCATATCATACTCAGAATGTAGATATGATACCGCCCTATGAAGCGCTTGGATGGAATAAGCACATTTGAAGCGGACAGAACACAACAGACAGCCCTTCCCATATGAAACCCTGCTTCGTTCAGACCACTTGTCTGCAGGCAAGCAATCGTTCGCAAGTTCTCGGTATGCATGGTATATGTGAGTCTCTGCAGTACCAATATGATACCCCACCACTATATTTAGCTACAAATTTAAGGATTGAAGCTTGTGTTGATAGGGGAATCAAAACATCACTCGATGGACAAATACTGGTTTCTCTGAATTCAGGCATTAACTACTACAGCGGCTCATACGGGTGGGTAGACCAACGTGGGCGGGCTCGTGGTTTGGGCCCCAATGGCAGAAATTGAAATCATCTAATTATGGAAGAAAAAAATGATTCAAAATTTAATAATTATAATTATGATAATTATGATAGAATCCCTCCAATGGAGAAGAAAACCCACATTGGCATTCCCCCCCTCGTATGATAGCAGAAAATTGTCCCCAAGTTGGGAAGAGATATTTAGGTGGATTTCGGGAAGTGGGGGGTGGGGTGGTGGTCGCCTTTCATCGACAATCACTCGACCTTTAGAAGGACGCACTGACCCATTACCCACTATCAATGACCGCTATGGATAACATCTTTTGGAGCTAGACAAATAATTCACAAGATCTGGAAGCCTCATATATACACCCTACCCACTAGTGGCCTATGCTGGGTATATGAAAATACGGTTACATTGTGGGTGTGGATCTGCGGTTATGCGCCCCCCCCCCCCGCCTTCGTCACCTCCTACTCCGTTTTCGGCATTTGCACCTCCTGCTGTTTCCTTCCCCTCCTCTCTCTATGCATACGAACCATCTCTTTGTGCGTCTCCCTGGCCTTCTCCGCCATTGCCTTCCCCTACAGCTTTCTTTCCTCCTCCTTGTGCTGGCTAAGCATTTCAGCATGCCTGGCCCTAAACTCCAGCTTCCCCCGAAGCCTTGCGACCTTCTTCTCCTGCTTCTCCTCCTTGAGCTAGATAACCATTTCGGCATGCCTCTCCCTAGCCTCGAGCTTCCTCTCAAGTCTTGCCACCTTCCTAGCCTCCTTTGCCTGCTTCTTCCGCACCTTTAGGAAGGCGGTCATCTTATCCTGGACGATAGCCTCACCCCATCACCATAAGGGTCCTTGATGGCAACCAACTTTGACTTAAGCCTCTTGTTGCCATCACCAATCTTTATGCTCCGTCTTGTGCGAGATTTCCCACCACGCGCCCAGAGATCACCCCATCTGCTCTCCTGTGCATCTCTATACTCCAATTTTCCGAGGCTCTTAGGGACAGTCCAGCGTTTGAAGGAGCCTGTCGCAGTGCACACATCGAGTATTACATGCCCATGGCATCTTATGTGTGAGAGGGTGATGCGCGGGAGGGTTAGACAGTAATTGTGGAGTTGTTATGCTGTATATGGGCCTTGAACCGGAGTGTCAGGTTCGCCGTCGACAGGGGTTATGCCAAAGTCGTCTATCGTTGGGCTGATCTTGTTCTTCGTGTTGGTGCGGTCGTCGACGCCACGCGACGTGTGAGTGAGTACTCGAGCTCCTCACGGTTCCCGGGTGACTCCCCCGTGAGTCTCTGGAGATAGTCAGGGTGCGTATAGCGCTGTGAGAAGCGGCAGTGGTCCCCGCGTTCGGTGCCGTCCGTGGGGCCAGAGAGGAATATTGGGCATTCTTCGTGGTTTGTGCACGGGGCGATTATAGCGCTGGGTCCCTTTTCGATAGGGGTGTTGGCGGGGCCGCGAGCATTCGTGGTTGGAAGGGATTGAAAAGCTTTGGAAACGACCTTGATGTAGTCCTTGAGGATAGTGGAACGGGTGCAGTCATTGGGCATATAAAATTTTCGATTTTTGATTTTCACCTTAAACTTTCTGCTATTTCTAAAATTGCTTCCATTCTTGGGATAATCATTCCTCACACAATAGAAAGGAGCATCCTATGCAGGAAAAACCCCCGAGCGGTAGTAGAGGGTCAGTTTCTTTTGTCACCAAGATCGTATAGTCATACCCCTCCAAGATATCGTCAGCTAAACTATGAGCAATCCCTTTCCTCCCCTTTCCCCCTTATACAATGACAACCCTGGGTGCCGAACATGAGATAGCCTAAGAATAAGTGTGAAGAAAAAGGATACAACATGAGCAACCACTCATTGAATTATATTTCTATTCGCCCATCTAGTTGGTATTCACCTACCTAGTAATTTTTCGGTTTCAAAAAGTCTGATGCAACCCGGCCAATCCTCCGAAAATACCAACAACCACCTAGGAAACCTCTTTCAATCTAGCAGCTATCTCCGACTCGAATCTCGCTTGTGCATATGGACCGGCTGGCATCTGGCCCACCGTATCGGTCCCTAGTGGGAAGTCATGCTCGTAGATTGGCTCTCCTGCTCCTCTCAAATTCGCAAGGACTGATTGGCGGAAATGCCACTTAAGAAGCTCGTCGGACACACAGCGGGAATCGGCTGGGTTGTGACATACCGTATCAAGAATTCTGCCATCTAGTCCGCGATTATCGGGCTCGAACACGACAATTTTATACTTGTCATCAGGATTCACCAAGATAAGATACTGATCAAACTTTTGGTGTATAGTTGCATCCAGGAGGATCCCATTTTGACTGGAGTCGATTTTTGCGGACACAGGAGAATCGTTGATTCCAGAAATGTATCGTCCATGATCATTCCAAATCCCAAGACCCCCATGCTCAAGAGGAAAGATATGGCCAACTTCGAACCCACTCCAGTTATTGGCTTGAATATTAATTTCAAGATTTATAATTCCCGAAACAACGCACTTCTGGTCACGATTACGGATTTCTTGATAGAATCTATCTCCTTCATCACAGATAGTATGAGAAATCGACCGCGGTATCAAAGGCTCATCGGTTACTCGGACAGGAGCTGGCAAAATTAACACGTGGGCTACCCACTCAATGCAGGAACTATTGTACATACCTTTGCAATAAATATCGTATATTCCCGGCTCAAGTGGCGAGTTACTTTTGGATACGATATGGTTTAATACCCTTTCTTGAAGCCGTAGAGGACTCGCCTCAACCAGTAAAATTCCGAGCATGTCAAGAAAGTTCGCTTCAGTTATAGAACCGTTTTGGAAAAGCCCTCCAAGAGCCACATCAGGATTGGTAGCATCATAAAAGGAGACGTTGCGCAGGAGAGAGCCATCGAGAGACATCACTTGTATTGGTGATTGTTGTGAATGTGATTGTGGAAGTGACTTAAAAGCTGGTGTAGGCAAGAATTCGAGAAATCCCAAGGTGTGTGTTGCTCTAAGGGACTTGGAATACTCGTACTAGTATTTCTTGGGGTGCGGGGGCGTTGGTGGGATTAGATTTACATAGACCCTCCAGTTTCTGTCATGGCCATACTGAACTTTACGAACTTCGCCATATTCTGAGCACTACTCTGCTTGGGATCCACAGAGTTTTTCCTATCATGATTACTCAACTGGGCTAGTGTTCATGACTTTAAACCGGGGTGAATCCCTCAGCACTTCAAGGATAGATCCGGCTTTCCTTATTCTGCCCTATCTATTGCCGATTACCATGTTAGTGTGGCACTAAAAGCGAGTGAAATTTGGTACAGACGAAGGAATACTCGTACATGAAATCCGGCACTATGAGCACCTTGGTAATAATGGTCACCAAACCTTCCCTTGGGCAGGCATGATTAAGGGTAAGTCGCTGAATTGTAAGTATCATAATTTACCAAGTCTAAAAATTTATATGGTATCATACATCTAAACTGCCAAAACGGGATCTCGGTGATGTTCCTTATTTGACTTTGCCAACTACAAAGTACAACAAATTCTGTTGCCAAAGCATAGCTTTCAAGTTCGCGTCTATGTTTGGAAATGGTCTTGTGCAGTAAAAACTCTTGAAATCTGGCATAATAAATCGCGACATCAGCTCAGATAGGTTTAGCTTAGTGAGTTAACCGAATTGTGAAAGCAAGTTAATGGGATCCAACACTGCCAAGCAGCTTGCGCTATACCATGTCAAGAGACTGCTAATCCTCCATAAACCCTTTTGACTCGGAAGCCGGAGGTCACAGGGATGACAGAGATGGCGGATTTCAAGAGTTTTTACGGTAATATGTGTTAGCACGCGGTGATACCCTTGAGCAATACCATGGTGTATCATACCGGTATTTGCTATTGTTTCCATTATTTGCCTTGTTAATTGTTTTCATTGTTTGTCGTGAACTAATATAGTGTACTCAGTTGGCCATAAGGAGATGTCTCTGTTTACAGATCTCTTGTCCAACTAAATAGCAAAGTCGTGTCAAAGACAACAGAAAAAGATTCTGAGGATCCAGGCCAGTGGGAGATCGGTCCCCAAAAAGCTCTTCTACCGTGATGCACGGATCGTGAATAGGCTCAGAGGGGGGGGGGGGAAGATTTCTTGCAGGATGAGGGGATTGATTAGCAGGATATAAGAGAGATAAAGATATGGTAGGGCAGGGAAGAGCATGCCAATGTATCCGGAACTATTGCGCCCTCCACAACCCGGCAGACGTTTAGAGTGGCCTTAATTTCATTGAATATATTCGGCTCGAATAATTTAAACAGAACTACCTTCACAGCCCCAGCAGATCCTTCGAACCACAATTGGCAGTCACGTTCTACCTGGGCCTGCAACTCGCTCCACCCCGCTTCCAGGACGATAGTTGGAAACTCTGTTTTAACTCCATTAATGCGGTGGCTATAGCAAAGGTCCGGTGTCTTTTTTGAGTTTGCAAAGGTACCAACAAAGGTATCATATGCTATTCAATTATTAGTATAGACTAGGGAGTTCTATACGGCAGAGCAAAGGGACATACTACTTAAGGTATCGGATATCAAGACGGAAGTGTTTGGCGTAAGGAGGCCGTAGCCGATCCACAAGCCAAACTCAATTCTCATCCAGTCGACCGCAGTTTCATGCAGGCGAAGTATATAATAATAATAAAAATAGGCCAAGGCCTCTCGCTGTGTGTGCTCGCACAATCACTCGTACCCGAGTACAGTACCTCCTATGCGGGCCGGGAAGAAGGTAACAGTACTCGAGTACGGTAGTGTAAGACAGGTCAGGGAGAGATCCGCAAAACGTGGCTCAGACACCCGGACGGTGGTCATCGCCGGGCCCGAGATGTGTGGGCAAGGGCAGACCTATACTTTATTCTGGTCTTTTCAAGAAGGGACAAGGCCAATGACCCCTTTGATTGTTTCCCCAACCTCCGCCGGTTGGCATCAGCAAGCAGGAGACAGGTCAATCCATTCCCAACAGGAGATCTCATCTCCGAATCGATTCAAAATTATCTACTTATCATACGAATTGGGATAAAAGAAAAAGAAAAAAAAAAGGTGGAAAAAGTCTGGAACAAAATAAATAAAAACCTTCCACGTCTCGGTACAAAACCTTAAAGGTACACACGACCATAGAAGACATTTACGCAGGCACCGCCAACCCATACCTATCCCACTTTTCCCCGCAAAAAAAAAAGAAAAAGAAAGAGCTTAGGCACAAGAAAGCCCGATGTCATTTTGAGCTTCCCAAATTTATGAAACCTTTTTTTTATTTGTTCGTAAAAGAAAAAAAATATCATTTAACACCAACCCCCTCACCAACCGCTCGTGGCCTCCGGGATTTCAGCTGCGGTAGTATCCGCAGCCCACTCGCCTCCTGTTGCCTCAGCATCCCAGCTAGTTCCAGTGCCAGTAGCTTCGGGAGGCACAAAGGTTCCAGCAGTGTTGGAGGTATCCCACTCGCCACCAGCAGCAGCACCAGTAGAGAACCCACCCTCAACAACCTCCTCAGCACCGGGAATCTTATCGGCCTCCTCAACAGCCTTCTGTTCCTCAGCCTCAGGATCGCGGTAGAAGTAAAGATCGACCATGACGTCCCATTCAGCCTCTCTTGACGAAATGGTTCCACGGAGACGGAGGACCTCACGGGCAAGCATCCACCAGATGAGGCCAATAGAATGACGAGTCTTGTTGTTGGCGGGGATAGCAACGTCCACGAACTCGGTAGGGGAGTCGGTATCACACAAAGCGATAACAGGAATGTTGACATACGAAGCCTCCTTGATGGCCTGAGCGTCGGTGCGGGGGTCGGTAACGATAATAAGGCGGGGCTCCTTGAACGAACGAGTGATGTAGTTTGTGAAGTTGCCGGGAGTGAAGCGACCGGCGATGGCAGTAGCACCGGTGTGAGCAGCGAACTTCAGGACGGCCCGCTGGCCGTAAGAGCGGGCAGACACAGCACAGATATCAGCCGGATTGTCAATGGTAGCGATAATACGAGCAGCAAGAACAATCTTCTCCCTATCTTCGGGGTTAGAAAAATACGGCCAAGTTTCAATGGCCCCAAGGAAGCCGACCTCAGGGAGCAAAGATCGGGCCTTATTATCAATGGACTTACCAGGTCTTTCCGATGTTGATGATGTTTACACCATCAGGTCTCGTCTTCCAGACGTAGGGGTCCATGTGAACCTGTCCGAGCTCCAGTCAGCACAGGTACTCCAAAGCCGTAGAATCCGCTAATCCGCGCAAAGACCGACCTGCAAGTTTTTTGATCCTATATGAGCCTGGGCAGCCAGGAGCATCTCTATGTCTTGGGTGGTCGCATCGAAAAGGTTGGTGATAGGAGGAGCCATGTTGCCCAAATTTTTCGACGATGGGACTCTAATTCGTGATCCCTCGCGGTTGGTAGGGGGAGGGGTGCTGTTCGGTGGCTGTCTTTGAAGTTGGTCCGGTGGAGTTGGCTGTCGTTTAGCACGTCGGTGCGATATCAAACTACACCGGGAGTGTGGAACTGTGCGCCCGGAAAATTCCAGGGTTAGGTCGGGGGACTGTTTTTTTCTTTGGTGGGGCATTTTGTGTGCGGAAGCTAGTCACAAAGAGGAAGTCCGTCAGCCCTCATCTGGACATTCGTCTTGGCAATATTTAACCTTTCAACTTCCATGGCAAAAATTCTAATTCCCAAAAGCACAGACAGCATGGTAAAACCCCAGCACGGGAAGCGCGTTGGATGGGAGCGGGGCATGGGGATATTCCCGACCGTGATCGGCATTCTCGTACATACAATATTGCCACAATATGAGACTGTGATTCTCATGCTCGTGCCATCATGAGGCCTCTTGTATACTTAGAATTCACATCCCACACTCAATAGCTAGGAGGTCTCCAATTGCCAACATCTCAGAGGCAGTACTCGTGCAATACCAGGTTACGGGCCGTATACGGTACCGGTATCCGGTATCATGTTGATTGTCAGGAATTTGTGGTACTCGTAACCTACCCGGTCAGGTCTGGAGGCGCACCAAAGGCACATGCTGTACTGTAGGTTATGATTATGATACCTGTACTTCCCGGCCAACCGCGATCCCCAGCAGTCTACGATATAATAAGCCCCCAGGGTCGGAAAAAGTCACCGTGCTTAAGGCTATCCCTGAGAATCCCTTCCACGGCACCCGGAAGTAGCGCATGGTATCAGAATTCCATAAGATGCCCTGAGACGGACCATCGCCCTCGATTGCGGCCGTCAAGGATTGACGGAACCTCTTGACAAACGGTCAATTCCTGCCCCTACCGCAGGACCACAATTCAGACGTCCAACCAACCCTTCGGCGCCCAGGGCTCCGGGTGCCGTCGATCAACATCAAGATTCCAACCAAGCCACCAGTAGCAACATCCCAGCAAGGAAAACCCACCACAAAGATGCTCTCTCGACGA
>LN891140.1:96913-107258 GCA_900010015.1 Tuber aestivum
CTAAGACGAGTGTCGCTCTCCCTCTTCAGGAATGGAGATGGCAAGGCATCGTAATGGGCATTCGGAATGATATGTTGGCTCGGGATATCCGAGCACGTGAATGGGGTGAATGGTTCACGGACCAGGGGCATACCTACTATGAGAGGACCCCCCGCAAACCCCGGCACCTGAGAGGTCTGTCCAGAATGGACATGTACGTCCTCGTCCGGATCCGTTCCGGTGCAGGTGTGGTTGGACACGATGATTGCGCGACTGGTGATGAGCGGTTCCATTTGACGGACTGCTGGGTTACCGTGGCAGGACGGCCTGCGCGATCGACGTTGTTCAACGATAAGGATATTCCGAGGTGGAAGGAGTGGTGGCTCCGACACGAATACTTGGGATTGGGGATCCCGCCTGGACACGTTCAGGTGGGTGATGTGCGTATTGTGGCCGGGAATCCATTCTCAGGCTACATGTTTGGCCCTGGGGGACAGAAGGTGGTCGATTACCGCCAGTGCGGGTGGTGCCTTTCTGAGCACCGGATACCTAACCCCGGCAGGAGATGCCTGAGACCTGTGTCGGGAAGGGGGACTGTTTCCTTCCCCTTTCTGCTGCATGACGATTACACGAACTGTGCGGTCTGCGGTTCCGACTTCATGGCTAAGTTTGAGCCTGTGCGGGCACACTTCAGAGTATCGCCGAGCTGTAGGATGGGCTGGCACTACCAATTTTGGGATGGTGTCGTGAGTTCGTGGGATGGGATGGATGTGGCTGCACGGACCCGGCTGGTGCTTTGGTGGGCGAGCAGGCACGAGAGGCTGGGGACGGTGTGCGAATGGTGTGGGTCCGAGTGGAAGAGGGATATGGGACAACACCTGAGGGGTTATAAAGAATGCTGGGCCAATTTGGAGCGGGCGTTTTTGATTTGGGTGGATCAATTTGTACTGCGAGAAGAGGGTGTGATTTTGGAGGAGGAGCTGCGAGTGAGTAAGACGCGATAATCCGGGACGGTGTTGATCATCGTGAGCGCCCGTGAGACTCATGGTTGTGATTTTTGGATTTATGTTTGGATGGAGGGGTGCGGGGGGCCTGAGGGGCCTGGTAGTGTTTTTATTTTTTATTTATTTGTTTGGTTTGGGGTGGTGTTGGCTTGCCACTGGGACGCAATGCTGTTTAGGCGCATATACCCTTAGGGTGGAGTCTAGTGTTTACAAATAAATGATGTTGAGACGAACAGAGAGCTCTGCCACTATGGTGATTATACCGGTATATGAGCACAACGGCCATCTGGGTGGGTGGATAAGCTGGCCATCCTACCAATCCCAATCAAAACAACAGATCATCTATCCCCGCCACTGGCTGCGCCACGTGAATTCCAGAGGCGCAGTGCACAGCAGAAATGAAGTGTAATGGCACCTAATGGCCAGGAAACCAAGCAGAACATCATCGTCCGCCGTGCCCTACAAAATTAGCATCACGCATCCCGGTGAAAGGTAAAAAAGAAGTGACCTCAAGTTTACAGGTACAAATACCGCCCCAGAGGCCCTCCCCGTCATGACCTGCTTTCGATTCACCACGACCCGAATCCTCATCGTCTCAGCCCTTCTCGCCGCATTAGCCTTACTAGTTCCTAGAATTCGCGAACCCCTGCGCCCCGCGTTTAACGACATACCGTCATTCCTCGACCGCTCTACATCAACCCGTACAGAAAGCTTCAACGCTACAATGACCGGAAAGAAGACGGTTGCCTACTTTGTCAACTGGGTTAGTGATTTTAAATTACGATTGCTGTTATTCCGATGCAGTGAGCTTTATTGTTGATTCCCCAGTATCGCAAATAGGGCATCTACGGCCGCAATTACCAACCCCAGGACATCCCAGCTTCTCATTTAACACACATCTTGTGTAAGCCAGCGAACAGCGCACCCTGCCGGAAACTCTGCAATACGGCGTAGCTGGGCACATGACAGATAAGCTAATGCTGCACCAGACTCCTTCGCCAATGTCCGCCCTGAATCCGGTGAAGTGTAAGCCCTCGTCTCCTCCAGCATCCCTATACGCCGGACATTCCGATCTGACCAAGCACTCCCACAGTTACCTGAGCGACACGTACTCCGATCTTGGTAAACAGCTAACAAACCACCCATATCCAGACAGACAGACAGACAGAAAGCTAACAATCAAACAGAAAAGCACTACCCCACCGACTCCTGGAATGACGTTGGCACTAACGTCTACGGCTGCATCAAGCAGCTCTTCCTCCTGAAGAAGTGCAACCGCAAGCTCAAGACCCTCCTATCCATCGGAGGATGGACCTACTCTGCCAACTTTGCGCCTGCAGCAGCTACGGCCGCCGGCAGATCTACATTCGCCAGGACCGCTGTTCAGCTCGTTAGGGATTTGGGATTTGATGGTATCGATATTGATTGGTATACCCTTTCGCCTGATGTTTTATATGAGGCATGTGTTAACCCGGTTGGACAGGGAATACCCGGCTGGTACGACAAGATTGGGATATCTTGATACTGGCGAGGACCAAGCTAATATCTCGATATTTTAGATGCCACTCAGGCTCAGAACTTTGTTTCTCTATTGGCAGAGTGCCGTGCACAACTCGACGCTTATGGGAACCAGTACGCACCGGGCCAGAGGCTGCTTTTGACTATTGCTGCTCCTTGCGGCGGTACATACCCACCTTCCCCCCTACAAGTAATCCCCCCAGTCTGACTGTGGTGCCCTCCCAGCAACCCACTATACCAAACTCCCAATCGGCCAAATGAACCAATACCTCGACTTTTGGAACCTAATGGCCTACGACTTCGCCGGAAGCTGGGATTCCAACGCCGGCCACCAAGCAAATCTCTACCCCTCAGCTGCCAACCCGGCAAGCACGCCCTTCAACGCCAACGACGCCGTGAACGCCTACATTGCTGGGGGTGTCCCGTGCAACAAGATAATCCTCGGCATGCCCCTCTACGGCCGCTCCTTCCAGGCCACTGCCGGGCCCGGAACCTGCTTCACCGGCATCGGCGGCGGGAGCTGGGAGAATGGCGTATGGGATTACAAGGCGCTGCCGAAAGTCGGTGCTAACGAGAACGCTGATAGCAGTACCGTTTCCTCGTGGAGCTATGACCCTGCCGCCCGGGAGATGGTTTCCTACGATACCCCCATTGTTGCGCAGTTCAAGAGCTCGTATATCCTGGCGAAGGGCTTGGGCGGTGGCATGTGGTGGGAACTGAGCTCCGATAAGCCGATTGGGGACCCGAGATCTCTGATTAAGACTACCGTGGACTCGCTCGGTGGCACGGGGTCACTGGAGACCACCCATAACATTCTTACGTACCCCGGAAGCAAGTATGACAATTTGAGAAGCCAGTTCGGAAGTGAATAGGCGTTGGCGGACCCCCACAGTCCCCCGACGGATGGGATGGAAATGGATATCCATCAGCAGATTTCCTCTGTCAAGGGTTTTTCATGATATCTATTTATTCGGGACGGGTTGTGATATTATTGCTTGGATCCACGGTCGCTTCTGGATAGGGATAGGATGGAGGATACGGCTTGTGGTTCATTAGTCATAGTATATCACTCGTTTATATTAGAAATCAATAATAATTCGAGGTATGGCTTGGGGAAGCCAAAGTGAACAATCAGACGAAAGCCCAAAACAGTTTACCAGTGCCGCCACTTCACCCCAATCAATGGCATGCCACGTGAGACAGCGTAGACCGCCTCATGAATTTTGGTTACATGGGAAAACAAGAACAGGGACAGGAATCTGGTGTGACATGAGAGAACCAAATGTTGAGCAAAAGGAAAAGAAAAAGAAAAAAAGAGTTGCCAAGTTGGGCGCAAAACCTAACTAGGCTTGGGATACTCGCCGGGGACGTGGAGATCGCTGATCGTGGTCTTCGATTCAGTTCTAATGGTTCCCGGCCTCTCAGTAGTGAGTTGACTGCCAGGATCTTTAACGGAAGAACTGACCTCTGTCCTAATGGGCTGATTCTCAGATATAGGATAAGGATGGTGCGAGTCATCAAGATGATGATGGTGACCATGCTCTGGGTGCCCCGTGACGGGATCAATGCCATAGCTGGCTGTGGGCTTTCGGGAGGGGGTTTTTCTCGAGAGCGTCGGCGAGGCAGCGTCGGGGGCAGCATGCTTGCTTTCAGAGACCGCGAGTATGTGCGCCCAATCGATGTTCGCGAGTTGTTGCGAAGGTGAACCCATCCCGGTATCCGGCTGGCCGGTTACGGGGTCGCACCCGTAGCTCGCGGTAGGCTTGCGGGATGGAGGGCCCTTGCGGGCCGAAGCACCACTATCACGGGGCTCATGCTCACGGGAATAGTCATGTTTGACAGACATGCGTCTCTCCACCGCGGGGGGCACATCGGCTCCAACTGGGAGGAAATCATCATCATCATCCAGAGTCGAATGGGCAGGGTGCTTTTTTTCCTCATTGGTGAGTAAATATTTCGGGCAATCGAGTAAAGCAGGTAGCTTCTTACCTTGTCATCATATGACCAGGTAGAAGAATGACTGTCACTTCGCGGTCTCTGCCCAGCAGGTCCTATATAGCCCTCTTCCGGGCGACCGCAGCCACCTCCTGAAATAGCCCCAGCAGCCGCTATTAACGACCCACTAGAGTCTCCCTCAGCAGTTGCTCCCTCAGTCCCCGCGAGGCCACGATTAACATTGATATCGCTTGGGAATCTTCCTCCTTCAGGCCGAACGGGTTTCGGTGGCTCAAGGGGACCATCCCCAAGAGCACTTGCTTCCGCTGAATAAGGAACTTGGTCTGCCTCATCATTCTCCCAGTCATCAGCTACAGCTTCGGCCTCAGGTTCCTCGGTCGTTGACTCTGTCCGGCGATGAACAGCCCCAGCAACATAATCATTGCGCTCCTCGTCAGAAACTTCAGTGAGCTTCTTGATATTCTCATACCACTGAAACATCACCTCATAAGACCCCGCCCTAAATACCCAGCTATGGTCCCTATAAATGCAATTAGAAGTGGAGAGAAAACAGCGCACAACCGGAATTACCTATGAAGAACACCGGTCTGGCGAGCCCTCAGTATGAACTTTTGCGAGTCTGCACCCGGCTCCGAATGCTTGCCGAGCGAAGACTCTAGGAGGTACAGTGACATCACGGGGGCAGAATCAGTGGCTCGCTCCGAAGTTTTGCTAAAAGAAGGTCAGCTCGTGGCACAGGGTAAAATGTTTCCTTCAAAACTCACAATTCATGCAAATGTGTTGGCGACAACACATACCTAGGATATTTTAGCAGGGTGAAAGTGTAAACAAACAAGAGCAGCGCCGGGAAAATACCATCCAGGAGTGTAAGACTTGAGGTACTTTGATTTCCTTTCCATCAAGCCGGCAAGCAGCTCTGTGGCAGCCGGATGCCTATATCCGGGGTACTCAATATCCTGAACAGACCTAAGAGGCACAGAAGGGTGGACCATGTTCGGATCACGCTCGATAAAGGACCACCACTCGTAATCTCTAGGAGCCTTTATTGTAGTGGTGTCAAGCCTCTGCGCAAGATCCAGGAATCCCTCACCCTCCCGCCTGATGACCTTGATATACATATCAAAGGCTCTGTGGACTTCTGCAACCACAATACTCTCCAATTCGCGCCCGCTATTCTCAATATTGCGATACGCCTAGGGCAATCAGACAGGGGACACAAATAGCAATACATGCACAAAGCGGCAACTAACCTTGTGAAGATAATTCTCCTCATCGATCTGACGCTTCAGCTGCTTCTCCAAACCTAGCCTGATAAGATAAGGGTCACACTTCCCGGCAGCACCCTGGGGATTGGAATCAATCGCTGTGAGCGCATCGGTGAGCTTAACAATCTCCTTGCGAGTAGCCTCCTTCTCCCTCTCAACCGAACTCTTAAAATCGCCAGACAAGCCCTTGATCTCCTTTATCTTGTCACCGAGATCCCTCCTCAATGCCGTCAGGTCATTGACGATCCGAGCTTGGACCCTAGCGGCATCCTCCGCATAAACATACGACTCCCTTTGGAACTCGCGAAGCACGTTAGTCGTTTCCAGGATACCTCCGGAACGTGCAAACTCTGGTGGGTGCACGGCAGCGTTCAAGGTCTGGCCAATCCTGTTGATCCCCTTGGCACGGTTCTCGTACGATGTCTGGACCTCGCGGAAGTAGGTGATGAAGTCCTTCAAGACCCTTCTCCAAGCTGGACGCCCAGATGGTCAGATGGTGAAATTGGCCCACAAACTTACCAACCAGAAACAGGGGGGGGGGGGGCAAAGAGGTATACGTACCCGCGAATCTATCAGCCAAAACCTCGGTGGGATTCCCATGGGTCGGGATCGGACTGTAAAAGATGGAATTCGGGCTCTCCATCTGTCCCCCTGAATTGTGAGCACAGTTCATTCCCGACTCTTTGGAACAAGTGGGCTCAACAGAAAATTTTCGACTCACGGAATCCTTCTTTCTCAGTGCAGAATGACGTGCAGGGGCCTCGGCTTCCCCAATCTCGGGCTGATAAGAACCATGCTGACCCTGGATATCCTCAGTAAACCTCGCTTCTCTCTGCGGACCGCCGACAGCATCGCGGGGCACCTCTGCCGGGTTGGCAGAGGTTGGGGAAGACATTTCGTTGATAATTCCCGGTGGTGATCCACGTCAGTCGGGGTTGGGCAGGAGGGAATGGTGATGACGATAGAGAAGATGTGACTATGAGTGTTATAAAGGATAGAGGTCTGCGTGCGGGTCCCGAAGAAGATGGACAACGCAGGGAAAGGGGAAGGAGGGAAGGAGGGAAGGAGGGAAGGAGGGAAGGAGGAAGGGAAGATTGGAAGGGCACGGTGGGGGGGTATGGGCAATTAAAGATCCAAGCTGCAGCCAGCAACGGGGGGGGGGGGGGTTCGTGAGACCAAGAGGGGCGGGGAAAGGAAAAAAGAAAGAGCTTTGGACGATCCCGCAACTTTGGTAGAGTATCAAAGGAAAACAGGGAATGGATGCAGGAATACCGGTACCGGTGGATGTCTTTTTTTTTTTCTTTTTCTTTCTCTTTCCCTCCTCCCCTTTATGAACCTTTGAATCCTCACCATCGGCGCGGGTAGACTACGGTAATACCGGTACTGTGAAACCGGAGGGCCCACACCTATTCCCTACTTGAGCACGGTACAAGGACTCGAGCACTGTGCTGTAGGCCACCGCGCAGATGATGGGAAAGGCCCACGATCCCGTCCATTCTTAGGATAGCCGGTATAAACGGTTCTTGCATGGGGAGAAGTGTAGATAGACTACTCCCCAACAAGGGCACGATGCAAACTTGAACGGCACCGGAATACGATAGGATAGGGTAGCATTATATGATGCAGGTATGCAATGTGCAGTGCAGTGCAGTACTGCACTGCACAGTACTCGTAATAGGGTACCGGTAGGTCAAGCCAAGCGGGGGCCGGGCAATGCTAGAGTCACGGGGGTATGACATGATGGGATTCTCACAATGGAAAGAGCTCCCTCGAGCAACAAGAGCAGAAATGGGAAGGGCAAATGCAGGACAAGAGTGAAAAAAAGGGTACAGGTATACGCGCGTGGTGGGTGTATATCATATCACAGCTCACCCTACGGCATGATCGGTCCTGGCACACCCTCCCGCCGCATTCTCGTCGTCTACGTCACCCAAAGTCACTTTAGGTTGGGGGGGGTTCATGGCCCGTGCACGATACCATTCAGCCGGATGTGGAGATCAGGTGGCCCGTTGTCAGGGAGACCCTGTACGAGTGGAATCCAAGATCTGCACCGATATAATATTATTATCATAATAATATTATCATACAAATGCCGTAGCATACCGGATTGGTACTGTACGAGTACGAGTACTTTACCGGTAACGATACCGTATGATAGTCCATGACGCCCTGCTCGTACTGTACTCGTACCTCTATTTCCATCCCATGTTGCGAGCGCAGCATCGAGCCTCGAAGGAGAGTGGCCCCCTCCCCCCCCCTTCGTCCAGGGCCCTCTCCTCCCGCTCCATCTATCCGAAATTCCCTCAATGCCGTGTTCGAATACCCGCCGCCCAAATCGGTGGCCACCCGCTTGATTTCTCACACATGAGGAAACGAATCAATCACCGCAGAGGATATGGTAGCCTTGGTAGGGGTACCGGTAAGAGTGTTGTAGGGGAGAAGGATACTTGTACATACCGTAAACGTGAGAGATGCATCGGCACCATGATGAGCTTGGCATCGTTCTCCATGCCCTACCGTACTGTAGCGGGAGCCCACAGGCACGATACCGGCATCACACCCAAGCCGCATCCTGGGTCCCACGCAGAAAAGAAAAAAGAAAAAAACTGGATATGGTACGACCAAGGTGTGGAACTCACAGCCGACTCTCCTAGCCTCCACCTGCGAAAGGCGATCCCAAATTCTCAGGCGAATCCATTGGAGGCACATCTCCTTTCACTCAAAAGTGGGTCGACTGCGGGACAATTCACTGGTGAGAAGCTGTGATTGAGGAACAAGAATCGAGACCTGTCTGATTCCTGATGATGGCCACCTTACCGTACGGTACTTGTACCTGACGAGAAAAAAAACTAAATCTCAGATGTACTACCGATAAAGTACAGGCATGATATCATATCCGAAAGTAGGGAAAAAGTATCGCGACGGTGATTCTTCCTTCTTTCTTCCATATCCCCCTGAATGAGTTAAATGTTCCCCACTGTGATGATTGTCGATGCTCTGCGTCTCCCCTATTTTCTCTCCCCCACAGATTTTCCGCCCCTTGGTGCACGTCACGGTTTGACGACGTCGTTGACAAGCTCTCACCACCCTATCTCCACCCTTGCGTTTCTTGGCATAGGCATGATCCCAGCCTCCGCTCCCAAGGAACTGAGAAAAACCGCAGCCTCAACTTCAAGTCCTCAACACCACCGCACCCCCTCCGGAGCCCAGGCTTTTGCATCTTGTTAACGGCTCTTTCGTCGTTTTAGAATCTCTTTTCCTTCTCCCCTATCGAGCTCGGGCCCTGCCTTGATTTTTTTTCCCGACCAGGAAACCTCCCCGGTTTTTGCATACCGAGCCGGGACACGGAGTTTGAGTTTCCATCTTCCCTTAGCACACAGGTCTACCTACCCTCTCGAAGGGCACGAAGAATGTCACGAAGAAACGGAAGCGCCGCCGCCAATGAGCAGAAGCCATTGGTTTCACCAGGTATATCCTTCTCCACCTCGACATTTGCCTTGCGGGCCGTGCTTGCGCCTGCGTTGCATGGTTTGATATGGTTCGGGCTCGACTGACATTGATTGACTGTTTGCAGAGGATCAAGCAAAGGCAGTTGCCCTCACTGACGACGACCGACACTTCTCCATGATCAGGTACGGGGTGCCAAATTTGACGGAATATCTCGCTTCCTGAATTGACAAACCCCTCACAGGGCGCTCCATATGGCCGATCTGATCACCGAGCTAAACGGTCCGTTCAAAGCCCATGGTCCAAGCACGGCCGAACGATGAGCTGATATGCAATTCCCTACAGGTTTCTGCGGAGCCATGAGTATCTTTTCATCGCTGCGATACTGTCTTGGCAGCCCTGACGACCTCGCCCAACTTTGGCTCGCCATGACTTTCATGCCGTTCGGACTCTTCTTTGATTTTATGGATGGGAAAGTAGCTCGCTGGAGAAAGAAGAGCTCCTTGATGGGACAGGAGCTTGATTCCCTCGCAGATTTGGTCAACCGCGCCCCCACCTGCCCCGGCTAGCGCCGTATGGTAATTTTACTAACTGGTTCCTAGATCTCCTTCGGCATGGCCCCGGCTTCTTGTGCCTTCGCCCTCGGCTTCCGTACATTCTTGGATACCATTATCCTCACTCTCTTCGTTCTCTGCGGCCTCTCACGTCTCGCGCGCTTCAACGTGACGGTTCAATCACTCCCCAAAGATGGTACGGGAAAGTCCAAGTACTTTGAGGGCACCCCGATCCCCACTACCCTCTCTATCGTTATGCTCATGGCATACTGGGCGCACAATGGATGGTACTTGGACAACATGCCTCTCGGCACTGTCGGAGCCGGATTGTTGGAGTTCCACCCAGCAGTCTTGATCTTCGCTGCCAGTGGCTGCGCAATGGTTTCCAAGTCGATACATATCCCTAAACCTTGAGCTGACGTCCACCATGTACGAATGCTCTTGCTATGACTTTTTTTTTTTTTTTTTTTGACTTTCTTTCTCTGTGCCCTTGACCGAAAAGGACACGAAAGGAAGGGAAAGCCCGGGAGACGACTCGTTACAAGTGCAACGGGGGTCTTTCGTGGGGTGTGTGTATTTTGTGTTTTCGCCTTCTCCTCTCTCTCTCTCTCTCTCTCTCTCT
>LN891140.1:112987-205116 GCA_900010015.1 Tuber aestivum
CGTAAGAGAGAAGAGAGAGAGAGAGAGAGAGAGAGAGAGCCCCTCTTACCGGTATACGGACGGACAGAGAGATATTTGGTGGACGAGACAAAGTAGAATAGAAAGATAGAAAAATAAACAGCAAGAAAAGAAAAAGAAGAAAAAAAGAAAAAAAAGACTACAATACGACACGTGAATGGCATGATATACGACCTCAAATGATAGAGCGATTCTTTTCCTTTATCCCCCCCCCCCCACACTTTCCTTCAACTCCTCCTCACCTCTACATCCCCGCACCTCCTCAAGATCTGATCCTCCCTTTCCTTTCCTTCACACATCAAGATCCAATATAAAAATGGTGAAAAAAATATGAAAAAAGCCAAACTATCAGTCCCTCATCTACCAGCGGCGAGATTCTAGTATTAACACGAAGGTACGGAAAAGAAAGGAAAGAGAGATACACACACAAGGGGACACATGGAAAGAGTGGAAGAAAGAGAGAAAATAAGGAACCCCCAAAGTGAAAATGTACAAAAGTGTTAATTTTTTATGGCAGTGTTGGAGTGCGATGTGTGAAAAAAGAAAAAATTGCTCCCGATTCCCCCCGTCTTATTCCCCTAGCCTCGCTTTGCAAGTGTAGTATCAAGCCGACCAAATGGCCGACTGGTCAATCCATCCGGACAATATAAGATGCTCTAGTATGAAGAAGGAATAAAAGTAATACAAGGAAATAACGACATGAAGTAAAAGCAGGAGGAATCAGAGGCAGAAAAGGAACATAGAAAAACCAACGATACAAAGAAAAGGCGAGGGGGATGAAACAAGCAAAGTAAATAAGAAGAGTTTTAGCAGGATCAGCTACTTTGTCCCCTTACTCTCTCCATCCTCGCCAATGCCCTCCCAATCACGCCCAATCCCATCACCTAAACAAAAAAAAAGGAAAGGAACCCGCATTGCTTTGAATACCTCCGTCCTATCGTACCCACCAGTTTGCCAGTGCCCATGACAGCCTTCGAAAACGTTACATAACGCGGAAATTGATATTGACAGGCAACAGAGAGGATGGATATAAAGCAAAAGGCAATGGGGCTACAGAAAGGGTACAAAGGAAAGAGTAGACCATTTCGTGTCTCTCAAGACATGTCGAACACGACTCCAATTATCATTGCCATTAGAAGAACTTTTACCTATCGTCTGGGTTTGTGACCTGCACACAAACTTGTCAGCGAAGCAAATTAGCAAAACTTATAGGCGGGGGTCCCGACCTTCAGGATTCTCCTCGAATAGTCTTGATTATCTGCAATGCTCCCAGCACTGTCTCTCCTCTGGATCATGACAGGGTCGAGTCGGTGGTCCTGTTGAGGCTTCTTCGCAAACCCCCTAGTTGCTACCGACCTCTTGTACTCCTCCTCGACCTGCTGTCTCTTCCTCCGCCTGATGAAAAGGAAAAGTCCCAGCCCAATCCCCAGTAACGCCAACACACCCACAACTACCCCAGCAGCGACACCGGCTTTGTCGACAGATTTCTTAGGCTCTGAAGATGCGGACGATGAGGATTGGTTCTTATTCAAGGTGGGTATAGCCGTGGGGTGGGAAACGGTGGATCCATCTTGATCGAGGGTCAGCAAGGATGTTGACCATCATAGATAATAATCGACACATACCTCCCGTTGAAGTGGGCGAACTTGACGACGAGGACGAAACAGGATCTTGGTCAGGGTTCTCCTCCAATCCGGACAAATAGACCGAGAAGTAGTCACCCAAGCGAGTACCACCTATACAACGCGTCAGTTGGATCAAATATTCGAAGATTTGCTTGCTGGATAAAAAAATAGAGAAAGTATCAAGCATGGAGGTTCTCACATGTTTCATCCTCAAAACCCGGGCATCCTTGTCTGCATTTGCTATCATCCGCCTTGTATGCATCGTTTGGAAGAAAGTTTCCACACAAACACAATGTACTGTTGGTCATCGCCTGTACCGAATAGCCCGGTGACTTAACACAAGTTTCCCTACATTTCCCTCGTGACTGAAAATTATCTTCCCCCTTTGTCTGAAGGGAGCCACTACTGTTGTAACATCCGTGGTAGACGGCGTCACCCGCAGCGGAAAAATGAACATATCCTGCCAAAGCAGTGAACAAAACCGTAGCTATCTGCTTCATCGTGTGACGGAAAAATGATCTAACGTTGGTGTTGGGAGAGAGTTGCTCAGGGGCGACGAGCAGCCACCTGTGGTGGTAACGAATGTGCAGAGTTGTGCTGATAGAATGGACACGGTCGGATCAGCAACGTATACAGAGTTGCCAAAGGAATGAGACAACTCAATGACAGATGTGATGTTTGTTGGAGTCGGTGGCGGTGAGAAGCCACCAGAGTTGGAATAGGAGGAGTCAAGGAAGGAACAGAGTTAAAGGGGAAGAATGAACAATTACACACCTTTCAAAGACCGGACTCGCTCACTCGTGAGATGCCGGTTGTGTAGTGGAAGGGCAGCTCAACGCAGGAACGGCTTGTTGATGTGCCTGTTTTCCCTGTGCTGCTGTTGACAAGTGTGACTGGGGGGGGGGGGGATGGGTACGACAGAAAAGGAAAGTAAGGGAGAAGGCAAATGAGGGTGAGGGCGCGCGGCGGGAGTTAAAGCCGAAGAAGGATTGCCCGGCGGTGTGAGGGAGAAAGTTAAAATCAAAGCTTCAGAAAAGACTGACCTTTGAATTTTCTAGGGCTTGACCGTGGGGGGGGGGGGTTTGGGGGTCGAAGGCTTTTTCGGTTGAGGGAAAGAAGGATTGGAGAGAGTGTGCGAAGAAAGGGAAAGGGGAGAGTGTGACGATACTGTAGCGATTCGGAGACTTTTCCTATCCGAATCACCGAAACGGACAGGAGTCAGGAAACAACAGGGTCAGCAAACGAACGGCTGGTGTTCAACGACGACCACGGAGAAATAGGAGGGAGGAGGATTGATGGATTCCTCGTGAGACACAACGACAATACTAAGGAAGGTGGTTGAAGGTTTAACAACGAGTGTGAGGGTTAGAATCTTCTGAAGAGTTCACAGGCAACAGGAAAACCTGGCGATGGTGTTCATGAGAGTGGGCTATGCGAGAGTATGTAATCCGTTCCCTTTCTTCACTTTTGCCTAGATATTTTTTTTCTTTTCCCGGCCTTTTTACTTTTTCTCCCTCCGATGTTTTGATTGGGTGCGTGTGGCGTAGATGGGAGGCGAGGAGGGCTTCTTTGGGGGGGAAGGACGATTTAGCGAGAGGGGCACGCAGAATTCGGAAGAAGGAGAGTTCAAACGACTATCAACGAACGAGATAGAGAGAGCGAGGGAGGGAAGGGTACTCGTACAGTACGTAGAAGTGAACGTGAAAAGGGTGGTCCACAGCGTGGCTGTGCCGGGAGAGGGACAATTTGGTGCTCTACAAGTACCGTTGGCCGGTGACCCGAATATACTCGAGTACGAGTACCGTACAGCTGCTGCACAGAGGATCGCGGCAAACACAGACGGACAGTCTGCAGCGGCGCTGCTGTGATGCCGCTGCAAGCCCCCAATACTCGTATTATCTCTCCTTCCTCCTTCCGATTGACAGCGTCAAGTGCATATGGTGCCGGTGTCATCCGGTATCATATCGTACCGCAAAGTATGATACCCTCTACTCGAGTACATGATTAGGGTTTGTATCATTATGCGGACAACCTCCTCCCCACCACCACTACCCTATCCCCCCGATTCCCTCCCATCACGAGCAATCACCCAGTCCAAGAATTCAAGTATTATCACTTCCCAACTCCTCCTTCTGACTCCCGGCGTTTAAAAAGCCTCGCGAAGTATGATAATAATTATTATGATATCGTGCTTGCACTTGTTTGCTTTTATGTATGATACAGCAGGGTGCGCAGGTACAGCACTGTACAGGCACCCCGCGATACAAATGTAACTTGAACCGTAAATTAAGGTCGCACCTTGTCCAGCCAGCTGCCAGCGTCCCCACCACCTCCTTTTGTCATTGCTGACTCCCAAGCAACGGTCTTAACTTATTAACTTACGGCCCAACGAGCACCGCACTGCCTGTTGTGTTCCCACCATCAATCGACCAAAAATATTATATCATACCGTACCGTATCCTATCTCCCCCTCTCCCTCTCCTTCTTCTGCTTCTTCTTCTCCTTCCTCTTCTCCTTCCCCTTCATAGTACAAGTATGGATACCGGTGGGCCTTGGCTTCTCTCATCCCCCCCCCCCCCCATCTCCATCACCCAAGATTAATTGCCTAAGCTTACTGCTCGGGGGGGTGGGGGGGGGGCTGCACTTGTACAGTGCTCGTACAGTACCAGTAATTGTCGGATTTATTGACACGGATTGAAACAGATGTCCGAATTCTGCAACGGTGGGCAGACAGGGGTTGGCCTATCGTACTCGAGTACTTGTATCATACCTCCCGCTTAGCTTACGATACTCGAGTACCGTACTCGTGCTTCTCAGCCAAGATTTGGGAGCCCATTTGTCCTAGCTCGTGGCACCCAGTTCTTTTCCATCGAAGGGGGTAACTTAGACTACAATACTCGTACGGTTTGTTAGAAGTGTGGAATGGGTGCAGTGGCCTGCAGTGACTATTGGAGGGTATCCGGATCGCGGCATACTTGTACGCTGTTTTCCTCAGAAGAGTTAGGCCCTCATGCTCGCTACACACTACACACTACGAGTACGGTAAGGTACAGTGGACCACTGGTATGCCCCTTCAGCAGAGAAGAATTTGTGCCACCCACTAGGACCGATGGGGTGTCAAAAATCTTGGCTGAGACGCACGAGTACTTTAGGAGTCCAGTACCATTCCCACAACATCCAACCTTTTTTTTTTTTCCTTTCTTTTCTTTTCTCCCTGTCTCTCCAAGGGTTGCACATCGCCCAATTTTGCAATCTCCGAACTTGATTCGTGATGTATGCTCCTCCTGGGTGTCAGACATGGCCCGCTCAATGCTTTTTTGGCTGGTCTTTGGGAATGGATCAGCTGCCGGTTGAGTATTCTACAGAATGGAACAGCCCTCCAATAATTCACCCAAAATAGAAATGACCTCGTGTTTCCGCTACGCTATCTCGCGTTCGTCCCTTTCCTTGAGTAAGGACGCGTTTGTTGAACTTATCCCTGACCTTCCCTTTCCCTTTCCCTTTCCCTTTTCTTTTCTTTTCTTTTTCTCTTCTGTCGCATTACGGTAACTTAACTTCTACTCGTATCCGATGCCCCATTCCACCAACCCACTTTCGGATGAATAACTGCCGCAGACTTGTCCCAACTTGGTGGATTGATGTAAAAAAAAAAAAAAAAAACAATCGGAAAAATCGATATATATATACCGGTACTCGAGTACTAGGGCAAGAGGATAAGGTGGAAAAAAAAATACCAATAAAAATATATTCAGACTAAAATTGATATAGGATGGCCCCCCCTCCCCACAAAGATATATAATATGGCGGAAGGAAAGGAAAAGGGGATAGAAACGAAAGCCACTGTCCATACCCGAAACTTAGTTTTGAGGCAACTGCAGAACCGAAACACCAGCGTGAAAATGAGACCCCGCAAAAGCACCACGGCCAACTCTCTCCTTCTTCTAAGACACTAGCTCGCCTCCTAACTCCATACCCAACCCAGTGGTATGTCGGCTGTTACCAGCTGGCACTGAAGGGGATCCCGTGGGAGGATGGAGTTGATCGAAATTCAGCCTCTTGCGAGCGTTTGCAATTGGAGTTCCTCTCCCGGCGCCGACGGAGCCCCAAGCGCCCTGAGCTGGGGAAGGTGTGATATTGACAAAATCGGCAAAATTAAAGCCGGTTTGTGGGGTTTGGGGAGCTCCCGGGGTATTCATAACGGATGATGGGAGGGCTGATGAATTTGATGGAGGTGTGGTTGGGGTGAACTTTGCTTTTGGCATTACTCCAGCTGGGGAGGGGGATGTTGCGAGATATATCAAGAGGTCAGCGCCACGATCACCCGCTGGTTTGTTCGCATTCCCCGGTTTGGCTACACGCCTTGGTGGGGTGCGAGGGGGACTTGAGTGGAAGCCATGCTCGAGGCCATCCTTACCCTCGCCTGCCCCATATCGATATCCCGGAGATGACTGTACGGTACGGTTTTGGTCTCTCCACGATTGGCGACGTTTGGATGATGGTTGTTGGAATTCTGCGGATGAAGATGCCCGTACACGTTTTCTGGAGTTGCGAAAGTTCGGGAGGGGGCCGATACCAGACGATTGGCTGCCTCGTCGTTTCTGTTGCACGTTTGTCTTATTTTTCCGTAACCATTCGAGATCCCCTTCACTGAAAAAGGAGGTCCCTGGTGACGGTGATTTTTCCTGTGACCCGGACTGACGCTTCCTTCGTAGGTCTTCTTCGACCTTGGGTTCGATAGTATCCAGGGTTAAGTTTTCCCAACCATTCTTCGTCTTGAAGTTTGCGAGTGCAAGTCGGTGTTGAAGAAGCCTTGCGATCTAGGCACTAGAAGCATTAGCAAAGCCCAAAATAGGCACCACGCCGATTTCTCGGGTGCGGGGAAATTGAGGAGAAATCACCCTTGATACCTCCGCCCGTCGAATGACTTTTCTGATGACCTCTTTTGTCTGTTTCTCGGTCCAAGGTTTAGATAGCGGCAAGGAAGACATGTTCCCAGAGGGGCCAGGAGAAACAGATACAGATATAGATATAATTATTGTTGAAAGGGAGCGGTGGTTGTGGGAGAATGGGTTTATGAAAGTAACAAACGCTGCCGCAGTCGGATACGATAGGTGATGGGGAATGTGGAAGGGGAAAAAAAGCCTTGTTAAGGGGACGGGGCGGGAATTCACACAAGTGGAGAGAGGTTAAGTTTGACGCCGAACTCCTGTTGCTTGCCGCAAAAACGAAAACACAGAACGCAGAGCAGAGAATTGGAGGGGGAATAGTGAAAGGAAAAATTAATCTAGGTATCCTCTCTTTGAATTACCTTTTCCTTGTGTGAGTATCCTTCCGGATAGTAGTTCTTTGATTCCCCTTGTCTTTCTCTCGCTCTCTCTCTCTCTCTTTCTTTTTTTTTTTTTTCACTTCACTAGGATTTTTTTTTTTTGTACGGGGTTTCTGGGTTTTGACCCCACGGGAGGAGCTGAGAAGACCCAAAACGCCCTTGAAGCCAGGGTGATATGATTGGACAGAGATCGGTCTTCAGGGAATAGGGTGGAGGCAAATGGTCAGCGGAGCTTACTCGGGCGCAAAGCTAGGTGGGCAAAGTACCGTACCCGTACTGTAACTAGGGGAGGCGGGTAGGGATAGATAGGCGCGGATGGGGCGAGGGAGAGTTTTGCCTCTCTTTTCTCCCTCTCCCGTGGAACTTATGAGGGATAACGGTCCAAGGACCAAAAAGCCAAGGAGGCATCCAAGAGGGCGGGACAGTGTGTGTTTACAGTACGGTACACCCCAACAAAAGAGGCTCAAATTTGTTCAGCTTTTCTTGCATTTACCTTATTTTGCTCTGTTATTTCCTATTCCCGATTAAACAAGCCTGTTTTGGGATGAAGGGCAAGGGAAGGGGGGGGGGAACCAAAGAAGCACCGCTGCGGGAAGATGACGTACATGAATGTTATGTTATGCTTGGAGGCTCCAACAGCAGTCGGAAAGTTCCAATTCGTGGGTTTAGAGAAAGCCATCCGTCTGGTCCGATTGTCTTTCAATGGCAGGGCGGAAGGACAGGATCTGCTCGGGCGCAGTACGACGATGACCGGAAGTGATCAAGATCAGACGGAGGGAACCTTTTTGATCTCGTAAACATGATCCGGACCTAACATCCATTACATTCAAGATATTAACGCTGCTGGAAACACCGTGCGGTCTGACTGGTGATATGTGATGATTCTCTCTACTTGTAGCGTTCCCTCTCCGGATCAGCTCCTCCCATCCACAGAACCTCGAAATCTCCAACCTGTGCAATCGGATGGTGAACCAATGGGTGCATCTCCGCCGCCTTTGGGCCGCGGTCCCGGCGGCCTGGGTATCATAGGCTATCACAGGTTTCATTATTATTATACCGTACTTTCCTCAGCGCCGAGGCTGGATGAGCTGTTATGTGATTGGGATGGCGTACTCGTACATCTGGGATGGAGGGCGGGCTCCAAGGTACGAGTGCCTGTAGATCGCCGAGTGCACACACACACACACCCCACGGCACGATAGGCAAACCCACATAGGTACAGGTACCGGTGCGGTGCAAAGATAGAGAATCTCAGATACCGTACTCGTACAGTACCGTAACAAGCTCTGCCTTCCCTCTCGCCAATTGATAAGTACTCGTACAGTACACCAATCACCATCCGCCTTCTCGGTGATTGACCCATCCACTTGCTCATCCGGCCCTCCGGTATACAAGCATCCAAAATTGCTATACTGAACCTTCATTAGTTTTCGCATCCTGCCATGTCTCCGGTTTCCTGCCTACTCCATGGCGGTGTAGTCTTCAGTGCCGGTATTCGCTCTGATCTTCACCAAACGGTCGGGGATTGCTACCGGCTCCCTTGTCCATCAAGCTCTCTACTCCTCCTCCCTCTTTTCTCATTCTATTCTTCCACTTCCACTTCCTCCCTCATCCCATGAATGCGTACTCGAGTACATTCCTCCCCCCCCTCCCTCCTTGCTTTCTTCCTCTCCCTCTACCCCACCCTTCTCCCTCACCACCACCACCACCACCACCACCACCACCACCACCACTCCTCTTTCTTCCTTCTTTGTGAACCCTCTTTTTGGCTGCTTTGCAGCTGCTCGCGTGTTTTTCCTATTGTTGTGTTAATTACGCCTCTCGCTTTTTTGCATTATTTCACACACACTCTCTCCCTGGCTGTCTCACCATTAGCGTACTTTTGTCCAATTGCACCCGGTACCGGTAGCCTCGCTAGCCTACCCCGTAGTTTATAGACAATAACCGTGCATGCCTTCTCAGACCGAATCTCCTTCGCATACCGGTACTCGCCTCTCGTCCAAAATGAAGTTCCCTAATTTGCGAAAATCTCGCACAGTTTTTTTTGGCAAATCTGGAGGGCCCTCGCCTTCTATCAAAACGGACTCTACGACCTCCATCACTGATACCCTGGGCACTTTCTTGAACTTTCCAAGCGACAAATCCAAATCTGATAGCTCTGTGTCAGCTACTCGTCGTTCCTCGCCAGAGAGAGCTCGTCCCTCGTGGCCCACTTCTGGGGTATATACTTCCAGTAGCGGCAGGACAGATCCAAATGTGCGTACCTTGAATTGCCCGAGAAATTCCCAGGGAAGCACCGCTAACACCTGATAAAAGGGGAGTCCTCCCAGTCCAGCCATCAGATCAGCTTCAGTACCTCTATCACCTTTTGCTCCCCGCCTTATCTCTGCCCAGGAAGGGCAATGGTTTCATCAGAGTGTAATTTTGGTGTTTGGGGAGGTTGGGGTGCCCGAGCGGCCAATTGATGGGACCGTTACTGTACACCACCACCTGGAGGGATATCCGGCTACTCAATGGCCGGTTACAAGTGGTCACTTCAAGGTTCTTGTGCACCTTGATCCGGGGATGAACCGACTACGCTTTGACTTCTCTGCCTCCAAGATCGCACCAACCAGTTCCGGCATTGCAGTTAATTTCCTGCCCTTGACGTCCTGCCCACCCCTTCATCTCGCTATACTGCTTGCGAAGGATTCTCTGGGAGAGTATGAGTGTCATGGCGATCTAAGGCTGCGTGAAGGGAATGATGTACGGATGGCGAAGAAGAAACTCCGAATGGCAGCGTATGAGACCACATCACCCGTAAGACTAGTCGGTTTTCTGATGAGCACAAAGTTATCTTGCGCAGATTTTTACTGGTGAGCAAATGTTCAGGCACAGATTGGGTAACCTCGTTATATTTTCCCTCTCCATCTGGTAATTAGGATTCTAACGCTGGCCTTAGGCCGACGGTGTTTTCGACTCGAGGAGGAGTGGGTAGCAGATTCCTTATCCAGTAGAGATGACGGAGTGATGAGGAGTGTTGCAAAGGTCCACGTCTTACGTACTCAGAAAACAGTTGGGGGTAATAATTCTTGGCTTTATTGCCCCATATAACCGTTGCTTACTTGTCAAAGATATTCGACAACGAGAGGCCTCCCAGGACGTTCAAGGCATCTGGGATATTGCCTCCGAGGCGGTAGAGGATTACTTCGGAGAAATCGCACCCGCGACGAAGCGTCATGTTGCCGTACTAGTTCTTGATGCCAAGGGAGATTTGAGATTTGGAGATCTTATAAATCGTTCCGCATTTAGTGGTGGTTTGGGTCTCTGTGGTAGCCGCTCGTTATACACCCTCCCGTCCTACTTGGAAGATGTGGTTTCCGCGGTATGACTCTCATACGGAATCCATAGATTTTATCCAGAGCTGACGGGGTTTATAGTTCAGCGACTGTTCTCGCCCCGGTGGTGCAATTGGGAATAACGATTCCCCTGAGTCTGGAAGCTTTTGGTAGGCCATTCCTGGTACCGGGTTTTGTCGCGACACTGCATCGGGCTTATGTGTGGTGAAAAATCAGGGAAATTGCTACATCTGCGATGAAAAACATGATGGAAGCTTTCATCAGCCCCCAGCCACCGACCCAGCCCCGTGAGCTTGAGCATATCAATAGAACTTTTTTGATGAAGGTTTGACCCCCATTTGAAGAAAGCCTCTTAAGTGTTTCTTCCGATAATTTACCGGGACCGTAGGAGCCATACTCATTTCGAACAAAATCTCCCGGGCTGAGGTATGTCTTTTCTGGATCAACGGCTATGTGAATTACCGCTGAAGTGTTTCAAGGTTTTGTGTTCCCAAAAATGAGTCTGGTTGGTCTAGGTATGTGATTCTTTTTGCTCGCGGCGTGTTGTCCGGGAGCTGATGATACTCGAGCATAAAGGGTTGATTGTCTTCGGTTTCGTTACCACCCTTGCTTCCGGATTCCAACAGATCCTGTGCCACCTACTCTACCGGATAACCCGCAAGTCTATGCCGTTGAAAGTGGCATTGTTTCTGGGGCTCAAAGCGGTATAGTTCTGGTGGAGATCTACACGGATGGCGTTTATCGGGCGCATCGGGAGTTTACCAATAAGCCAGAGCGGGAGGTTTCGTTGCTCGAAGATGACCTCCGAGCAAGTCTGACGGATGGTCATAAAACTAAGCCTATGAAACTTAGGATATACTCTGCGGGGCAAGGGAAAACAGTTGTGGAAGACTTTTCGACTGTCAAAAGCTCAAAGGTCCAATTGCCAAATGGTTACGGGGTGGCATTCAAAAGCTCTTCACTCGGAAGACCGAAGGCTGGCGGATCTAAGCCTCAACAGCTTATATTGCATACAGTGGCCCCCGGGAGGATGTTGACAAGCATCAGAGTTTTTCACAACTCGGCATTGGGAGGATTAGAGTTCATGTATGAGGATTCATCAACGCAGCTATTTGGCCGCAGGGAGAGCTGCGAGAACCAAGAAAAAGTTGAGGTCTCGGACTTTCCTTTGGATACAAGAAAGGGGGAGAGCCTGCTTGGGTTTTGTGTACGCTCGGGGGCTCAGGTCGAGGGGATTGAGATCCTGACGAGCTTTGGACGCCGGTCACCTATGTTTGGAAATCCGCATGGCGGCGGTGCAAGGTAATTCAGCCCACCTTGAATATTTAACTCGGAACTAAAGACAATGAATAGTAGCAATACGTTGATACCTCCCCGGGGACGTTCGATAGCCGGCGTTTCGGGAAGCTATGCTCAGTGTGTGGATGGGTTTTCAATACTCTATAAATAAGTAGCGACCTACGACTTACCCGTTCCGCTCCTAAATATTCTCTGTTTTAGGAACGACTTGTGAATTTGGAATTGTTTGACTATCGTTGATAATATTCCTCCATTACCGGGAGGACCTTTCTGGCACATAAAAAAAAAATACATATGGGGGGATAGGAGACTCCATTCTTTTTCTCTTGTTTATTAGGTTTTACCGGGGGTTTTATTGGGAAGTTTTGTTATATGAGGGCGATTGTGGAAACTTTGTTAATAACTGGCACCTCTGGGCTGGTAGTATGGCGGTTTCTATGTGGCATATTATGGTTGGGCCGGGTATAGAGAGAGGGAGGATGTTTGCCTTCAGAATCTTCAAAAGAACACGGATTTCATGCTCTCTCTCTTTCATTTTTTCCTTTTTCTTTGTGCTTCGCCCCATCAGCATAGATTTTTGTTTGCTTAATGCTGTACAGTGCAACTAGAAGTGTTAGATTGCTCCCTTTTGCATTTCATACACCATGTGATTTCACGTTCGATCGAGCGGGTGCTTCCCTACCCGCCCCCGCGCTGCCCACAGGATGGATGTGTGTATAAAAAAAGGCAAGCAAGAAAGAGAAAAATGAAGGAATGATTTTGTATACAAAAAGAATAACACGTTTTTTTCTTTTTCTCTCTTCGATCCACAGGCTCTCAACTATAGTTACATGTATAGACAACAAACCATCTATTCTACCGAATCCAAATCAAACAATAACCTCGCCAGCATCAATCACAGCGGGCCTAAACGAAGCCCGGGGGTCATCATCCGTCTTGCTCGGCAGGTCCACCTGCGGAGCTGGGGAATACAGGTACCAACCCTTGAGCGCATTCGTAGCAGCTCTAATCCTAGCCTCGTCCTTACTCCCGCCATGCCCCTCTCCGATCTTCTCCAAGCCGGAGTACACGCCGACAATGAAGACGGGAGCAATGGACCTCTTCCCGGTCTCGCCAATGTGCCTAGCAACCGGAGGCTCGAAGCCCTCTCGAGAGCAAAGGCTAGACAGCTCCCTGGTGGGCTGAACAAAGTCGAAAAGCTTATCAACATCCAGCCTGCGACTGAGCACATGCTGGCGAAAGAACTGCTTGACGGGGCCGAGCCCCTCGTGCAGGTAAACACCTGCGAAGGTGGAAGTGACTAATGAAGCGATAGCCTCTTCCTCGGCCACGCCCTGCACCCACCTCTCCCCCCTCTCCTGCCACGGCTTGTACCCGCTAGCCTCCATCTCCGGCCCCGGCGGCAGACGCTTGAATTGCAGGAGCCCAGCGTCCACGTCTGCCTTTGGCTCAAAGGCGCTCTCGACGCCCCACTCGCGGCCCATCGCCGCGAGCGCTTTCTCACCCACGTACGCGCTCAACGCTGCTCTTAGGACTTCCGTTGGCAGGCGCGGGTAGGTGCATAGCAGCCACTCCGTCGCATAGTAGTTTATCAGTGCGCTGCCAAGCGATGCTAGTGGGCGGTTGTTGAAGAGTGGGTTTGGGTCTGCGCTCGGGTGGATGAGCGCCCGCGCTAGTGTTTGTACGGGGAATTTTGGGTGCAGGCTTAGGCGGGCGTGCAGCGCTGCTAGCTTTGCGGAGGTGGTGGGGGAACGGCAGGGCGGGAGGGTTGTTGGCTCTGTTTGAGGAGGAGGAGGAGGCGGAGGCGGGGTGGCTTGTGGGGGTTCGGGGTCTGGTGGCTCTGCTGATGCTGATGCTGGTGCAGTGGCAGAATCACGGTTTCCCGCACTGGTTGAAAGTGGTCGTGGGTTGGTGGTGGTGGCAATGGTCGTGGTAGCGGCGAAGTGGGGTGTTCTCCCGATATGGTGGGGCAGGAACGGCCGAGTGCCCGAATGTCGGATTGGGAGCAATTGATCCCAGAGTAAGGCCGCACAGCGTAACCGCTTCATTGGCGTGTGTCCCGGTGATAAAGATCGCTTCTTCTCTCCTGTTCTTCCTCGAACGTTGGATAGGAAAGGTAGGCCGGGATAGTGAGGGAGGTGTGTGTGTGTTTGTGCGTCGTTGAGAGAAAGTTCCGGAAAGAGCCAGGAGATCAAGAGGTCTTGGCAACGCCTAAGGACTTTTTCAGTATCATAATAATATTATTATGATATTATGCTAACTGTCGTTGTTCCCCATGCGGACTACGAGTGCTCACCTATGACCTAAACCCTATAGTACCCCAGTCTATGGCAACTAGGGTAATAAAGGCTGCCACAGTATCGAGAGGTCAAGTGGGATATCGCGCCGTCGATGCTACATACATAGAACGCACCAATAAAAGAAAACGAACCGGAAGCCCGGCACACAGTAATCATATACCGGTAGACCCCGGAGAAATTACCCTACCAATCCAACCAATAGCCCGATAGTATAATATCGTGCTGCTATCTCCCAATTAAGCTTCACAAGAATTCAGAAACAGGTATCCCAACCACGGCCCGGGTTAACGATAAGAAAAGGGATGAGAGAAACAGGGGTAACCAAAAAGCTCATGATATAGCAAACACAACGACGAGCAAACCCTCACTCCTTAACAGGTCGGAAGCATCCGAAAAAAAAAAACCCCTCGAACCAAAGCATTTTTTTTCCACATTTTCCAAAAGAAAAAACCAAAACTAGATAATATAACCAGAGCTAATGCACCAATGGATATAATAGAGCATTTTACTAGAAGAAACCCAAAATAACCTAAAAAAGAGTGATGACAGACGACAGCAAGAGGAATAAAAAAATTCCAGATCGGAGGGGGGGGAGGGTTCCCAGTGAGTGAGCCATAAGGAAAGAGAGAGTTGGGAGGAAAAAAGCAAGTAAGCTAGTAGTAACAGGAAGATAAAGATCATGTACTAAGAAAATAATAGTATGATGGACGAGATTACTTGCCCCGATAGATCAGGCGGAAAGGGGATAAAGGAGAAAAAATAGTCCATCGTGTACAAGACCACCCAAATATTCAAAAAGCTGAAGGAAAACAGCAGAGGAAAAAAGCGAACTAGGACATAGGCGAAGGCAAACCAAAAATAAATAGGAAACGTCTGGATTTAAACCAGCTCAGTGAGCGATACAATTGAAGGCTAAAAGGACCCGTAATGGCACTTCGCCGTGTCACGATTTTGTGTTTTTTTTGGAAGGGCCAAAATGAGTGTTAGGAACAGGGATTTCCAATCGCCACGCTACGCCTACAGGACACGCTCAAACAGTAGCGCTTAAACAATGATAACGGAACGGGGGTTCTTGGTCAGAAAGGGCTATGTGGTCAATATATGAGCCTCAGCTCCCATCCGTTCTTTGCCCCCGTTCCAGCCTCGCCCTCGGATTCCTGAGGGAGCGAAGTGAACGGCGATTCCTCACGAATCTCGACAGCCTGAACCTTCATATCCTGGCCTTCTGGCATCTCTCTAACAAATTCGTCGTCAACCAGGATAGTCAGGCCACGGGGGTTTACGTGAACAGTTCGAAGTACGGCCGAGGGGTCAATTCCGCATTTGGAGGCAATGCTCGCAGCTAGACAGGATGAGGCACGGGCTTGGAGGTAAACCGCTCGGTAATACTGGTCTGCTTGTGGGGGTGATCCAATTGGCGTTGGGAGGATGTATATAGACATTACTATAGATTTTATCAGTAAAATCATTGGCCGAGATTGGGGGGTGCGGAGGATAGAGAAATATCACTGACCAGGCTTGACAGGCCTTTCTGGGGGCGCGTTATACGAGGAGTCAATCCCGATCGCTTCTATCCAGCCAGAGAGCATACCAGCGTCGGGCTTGATACGAACCGGAGCATCAGACACGCCCAGATGGTGCGGTTGTTGTTGTTGGGGGTGAGGCAGAGGCTGAAATCCCCTCTCCCAATCGCGGCTTTCCAGCGAGTTAAAAGCATCGCCACGCTGGCTAGACTGTGATTCTGAGCTCGGCGTTGGCGAGACAAATGAGGATGCAGTAGTATTCGTGGTGGCCACGCTTGATCTCCTTCTGGCCCACACATCTTCCGAGATTTCTGGCATTTCCCCGGGCAGATGAACTGGATGCAGATCGGGATCGTCGATCTCGCTCCCCCGGAGATATAAAACACTGACGGCCCGTGTGCTAGTGAACATGTCCTGCATACTGGCTAACTTGGCATTGGTATCCTCTTCCTGAGTCCTTCCTCCGCCAACAGAACTTGCAGAAGACATTGACCATGTCCGCTTATGCTTTAGCGCCTTTCCAGGCTTTACGGGATCCTCATCCTTCTTGCCCTTCTTGCCGAATGCTTTCATGCCCACCCCCTCAACCTGGTTTGCTTGCTGCTTAAGCTTCTCAATAGTCTTCTTGACATGCAGGATGTCATTGGCCAACTTTCTTTCCGCTCCATGGTCCCGGAAAAGCTTAACCTTACAGAAGCAGATCTCTGGCCGTTCCCGCGGGGGATGTGGTGAACCTGATGACAAAACCTCGGTCTTGGCACACAACCTCACGGGAATGCCCTTCACACCCTTCGAATGGCTAAAGTCCGTGGAAAGGAAGTTGAATCGTACGGATACAGAGGTCTCTGGGGAGCCGGAAGACGAAGGGGACCATATAACGGCGAAACTATCGAAAGATGCTGTCTCAATGTCGACCCTCCCTTTCTTCTTGTCATCCTCGGGCTGAGAGGACGCTTCAACGTACTCAACGGCTTGCAGTTTTCCGCCTCGCTGGTGAGCTTCATTAGTCCCCCGACCTTCCTTCCATAGTTGCCAACACGATGCTGGTCTTGAGCGTTGCGTTTCATCATGAAAGGATATTCGAACATAGGTACGATACCTCATGGGCCCAGCGCCAGGGGGCGGAGCGGTATCCAAGATTGATATTGCATATGCTTGGCCCTTGTTAAGATACGTAACCGGAATCTCGTCGGGGTGCTTTACCATCGCTGTGGGCGCGTTCAAAACAACATTGAAGCGGAATCTATGGTAGATTGTGGGGTTAGCAAACAAACAGCAAATATTCCCCTCACAAGACCCGGCAGTGATGATGGGCTATTCTTAGGGTATCGCAGGCCGAGAAATGGCAATGCAATGGGCACCGGCGAGGACTATGATGTCCTGATGAGCGATGGCGGCATGAACAAGACAAACCTTTCGGATGACGCAATCGGCCCAAGCTCGTGGTCGTATTGCTTCCCCTCCAACGCCAATAGCTGGGTGGGCCCCATCGCAGACCCATCCAGGGGCCCAGGCTCCGGCAAGATCTCGCCCCCACCATCCCCCAGGTCCATAGGGCTACCCGGCCCTGGCGATGCCGGGGCATACTGGGTAGGGTCCAGAAAATGGGGCTGCAAGGGCTGACTGAAGGGATGGTAGTTGTGGAATTGATGTGGTTGGATGGTTTGCGGATCATAGTCTGTAACACCGACCCCGCTGGTGGTCGGTGGGGCCATCACCGTGGTATTCGGCAACGATAAGGGCGTCCCCACATTGATTCCTACATTAGGTGTTTGGAGATCGTTATGGGCTGGGTTGTACACGGTATTCGTGCCGCCCGGAGTTGGCGTGAAAAGACCAGGAGGCTGATTCGCGAATGCTGCAAACGCAGCGGACGTTGGGTCTAGCAGCGATGGGGTGAAGCGAAATGGCTCCGAGGGTGCTTTCGGTGTGGGTTCGAGGTCTTCATGATCATGTCCAAATCTGTTAATCCGGAGGGGGAAAGATTGTCAGCGGGGTGACCCGAAAGCTCCCACCTCCGTACCTTTCCAGAGATCGCGGGGTGATTTCCCCTCAAAAAAGGCCAATTGGTAAAGGGGACAGGAAAAAGAACTTCCCCTCACCCCACGCAATGACAAGTAGACCATTCCCCCCTCCCCTCCCCCGATTAAGTGTAGAGAAGGGAGAAGCGGGAACGACTCGCGCTTCAAGGATATGACATGGAACTTGCCTCGGCTGATTCAGGGTGGAATCATGTAGTCCGCCTGCTGTCTGCAAATGCGACTCGCTTGGCCCGCTCGTTGATCCCGCGCGCACGCCGGGGAATGATTGTCGAAAACGTTCAAAAAGCTCATCCGGAGGCTTTTGCGATGATTGCCTGTGAGCATCGGAACAACGAGCAGAACAGAAACCCCGCCGTCAGCCTCGAAAACCTCCACAAAACACCGAAATCCAACATAGTAATCCACCAGGCAATACAATGACAGACCCCTCTTGATCCCTTCACCTCCTTCTTTTTTTTCCCCCCCTTTTCTTTTGTTTTCTCTTGTTTTTCTTTTTTTTCTTCCCCTCATCCTCCTCCCCCTCTAGCCATCCACTCCACCCATCACCAGAGCAACAGATACCGCTACGGTTGCGGTATCCAGTGAGCCACGGGATGAAGGGTGATAAAGAAACTTGGAACAGGAAACAAACAGACTAGACATTGAGATCGTCAGGGCACGAACCTGTTGCGAAACATAGCTGATCAACAAGCAGAATCAGGGAAGTGGGGGAAAAAAATAAAAAATAATAATAATAAGGACACCACGGAGGTGGTAGGTAGTATTCGTCAAATCGAGTACTGTATTCAAGGTGCGGTAGGGGAAGTCGCAACTTGCTTCCCGGGTGCAGAGTTAAGAGAAGCAGTGAAGTGGCATTGGGGGGGAGAGGGAAAATAGAGAGCAGGCGATATCTTATTTCTTTTTCTCTCCTTCTCCCACTCGAATGGAGCTTTTGAGAGATTTGCATGCACCCAAGAATGGCAAAATAGACGGATGGGACACAATACAGCGGAGTGGCACGGCAAGGCAGATGGGTCAAGAATGCCTTCCTCTCGGTCTCTCACTCTCTCCCTCTCTCTCCCTCCCTCTCTCCGTCTCTCTCTGCTCCCCGGGAGCAGATGCAAGTAACCCTGAAGGCGTATTTAAGTGGATGAACGAATGCCGGCAGGGAGGTTGGCGGGGACGAGGATAGCGATAACCAGTTGGGCCTCCTGTTTCCGTAACCATCTAACCGCTTCCGCAATGTGCTAGGAGCTTCCTTCCCTTATTTCCCAGGCAGCCAAGGGGAGGGGAGCTGACTGGTCGCATCATACGCGGGGCCGGCCGTAATTGTGGGGGGGGGGGGTCGATAACCAAAAACAACACCTCGAAGGTTACAAGACGAGGGCACAGAGGAAAAGAGAGGTATGATAGAGATAGATAGATGGTGACACAGTGGGCCGGGGCTGATGATTGCGATGATGATTGCCTTCGGATAACCTTATGATGAAGTGAAATGTTTTTTTTGTTTTTTTCCCCTCCCTCGCGGCCCCAATTTCGTCCACCTGCTGCGGTATTCCCTCCCTTCCCACCACTACCCGACTCGGGCAGCAGCAATGATAACACGAAACATGATAGCGAATACAGTGAGATCTGTTTTCACCACCATTCCGTGCACATTGCACATGCACCCATTACAAGCAGCCTCATCCAGATTATCCCACACGGTATTCGCCCAGACAGAGAGTGCTCGAGGCCAACGTCAACAGCACCGCGCCCTGGGACAGTGCAGCCCAGTGGATGCCCATACCGGCCGGCGCTCGTGCATACCCTTAGCACACTCGATCCATATCGATAAGGCAGTGGCTTCTATCCTATGATGATGATGATGATGATGATGATGATGATGATGATGATGATGATGATGATGACGATGACGATGGTGATGGTGATTATGATGATGATGTTCGAGGGGCAGAATTGTGGTCGTGACCAGAGATATGCAGATTGACCTCATAGCTTTGCCGATCTCTAACACTTTCACTCGGCTGCCTCCTTTTTATCATATTATGCCTATCCCCTGTGGCGGTGGTCATGTTGTGTTTTTTTTTCTTTCCATCACAAGTAATTCGGTCTATGGCAGAGGGGCTGGCATTTGTACCGCACTCAAGGGCGAATATGATGCGGCACCGGTAGACTATCGTGGATGGATGGATAGGGGAGATACTGTACTCAAGTACCGTACCGTACTCGTAAGCTCGGTTGGGAAGGGGGTCGACACACACACCTCCGGGTGACGAACCGACGGAAAGCGCGATTCGAGTGAGAGTGGTTGATGAGAGGAAAGGAAAAGGAAAGGAGGGAAACCTTACTTCATGAGTGATATCCTGTGATTGTAATTTGTTAAAAAAGGAAAAGGGCTTGACGAGGTGTTTTGGCCCAGCAGACAGGAAACCTGAGAATTGGAGTGGACTCGGGGGATGGATGCAGTACTAGCACAGCACTCGTATGAGGCACATACCATTTACAAAGTCGCCATCGCCACCGCCATTACCGGTACCGTAGTCCAATCCGGAGGATAAAAACCGAATATTACAGGTATACTTGCGGTACCTGTGCGAGTTACTAGAGTTACGGCATCACAGGTTCAAAGCGTCCGGTTACCCGTTCTCGGAATCTCCTCCAGCCTCCTCCAAAGCCCACCTTACGAATACGGTAGTACTAGTACAGTACCGGGCACAAGTATCATACCGTGCGGTACAGTGTGATACGGTATGATACCGTACCTACCCGGCAGCCGGCAGCCGGCCGGCCAGAGACGGACGCCCCACCATCCGCATTTTCACCGCACGACACGACGATTACGGTAGTCTACCGGTACCGTACTCGAGTAACCTGACTTGTCATGATACGGTACTTGTACCGCTAATCGAGTAAACTAAAATCCCCACTCACACAGCACAACCTTAATACCGTACGGTACTCGTACCGTAGGAAAAAAAACAAAAACGAAGACAGGAAGGAAGGAAGGAAGGGAAAGATGCGGTGCGCTTCCCCAAAAAGAAGGGAAAAAACCAAAACAAAACAAAACAAAACAAAACAAAACAAAACCTAGCCAATCCGTCCCGTTCGTTTTAAAACGGTGGCTGTGGCACCAATGTGCTTCTCGAACTCACCGATCAACCTCCCTGCTGCCGATCGCCGCGGTGCCGGGCGCCCCCTCTCGGCTTCCGTTGCTGCGATCGCTTTAGCGCTAGCCACAATGGATTCGTCGGTGGTGGGTTTTTATGGGTGTGTGTGGCGTGCGAGGTGTGGCGGCGATTGGTGAGGATTTGGGCGAGATCCTCTCACGAAATTATTGACTCCTGCGCCTGGGATCCCTCTCCCAGTCCGATACGGTACGTTTGTACTTGTATCATACTCGGGTATCATACAAGTACTAGAGTGCAGTATCACAAAATTTATTGATATATAACCAGATGCACACAACTAACTCACTCGTATTGTATGATGATACGGACCCTTTGAAGACCCGAGCTGTCACACCTATGATATACCGGTAATGCTATGTGTTCTTGCACGGCAGAGCGTAGCACGGCATAGCTTAATTAATTCCCCGCAGATTTAGGGGTCCATTTAGCACCCGGGACTCTAGGCGAGTTGAGTGGGTTAGGGGCTTCTGTTTCGGTCTTTGTTTATTTGTTCCCCTTTCTCATGCATCCGTTTATTCGTTCATCTCTGCAAGTGTTGTACCAGTATTGTATAACTCACTTTATGTGGTGCGTAGGTGTGTAGACTGGGGACCACAAGGCGCGCTGCTGTTACCTTCCCGTTCACTCAATCAATCGACCAATAGTTACGTTAGTAAGAGGCCTTTTTTTATATTTATTTTTATCGCAAAATTGCACCTCTTTTCGAAATGTTTCCGCTATCAACCCAGTTTCGAGTCGGGTCGATTCCGAGTCGGTGGGTGACTCTCTCAAGTTACCATACCGGTAAATTTAGGTTGCTATTATACGAGTAGAGGTGCGGACAGACGGACAAATGAGACTGGAAAAGTGTGTTTATGATGAGTGTGGCTTTCTCCCTTTGTGGTTTGGATTTATCTCGCAGGGTACGGATACGCCATCTGCCCCCCCAGTCCATCCCGGGCCGCGGTGCGGCTGACTGACTGACTGACGGAATACTGGTAGATTTATTGCCCCTCTGTGCTATTGTATCATACAACCACAAGTATGGCATGGCACCGTGTTGAGCATGCGGCCTCTGACGCTGTGCCGTACTCGAGTACGGTGTCGGTATACGAGTACCGGTATCACCCCGGCCTAGCGGTCCCATCCGGCTAGTACACCAGCCACAAAACCTTGCGGAGAGTACCCCGTGCATTGCCACAACCGCCCACTCACCGTGAGGCGAATGCGGCAACCAAGTCACAGGCACCCCCAGTTTTGATGGTGCACCGGAATCCCTCATGACGTCGTGGTAGGAGGGGCAGGGCTGGGATCTCGCTCCCCGAGACCGAGCGCCAGGAGGGGCGAAAGGAGGGATGATCCGATGTGATGTGGTGTGGTGTGATGGGCGGGGAAGAAAAGGTGAGGTTTGTGGATTTTGACTTTCCGTTTTGATTTGAGCCCAACAAATCCCCGCCAAAATATCGCACTGCAGAGCAGACCGATGTGCGCCACCTCTCCCTTACCCTATCATACCGGTATCCTGCAGTTGCGTGCGAAATCGTGCTGCGCTTGTGGGTGTGTAGACTACCGTACTCTGGATTCCACCATGACAATGTTGTCTCCACGACACAACATCCCTCCCGCACCCCCCTAGAAGAAATCACGAGACCAGGGGACCACAGCCGAGATCTCTGCCTACGTGTTTTCCTCCTCTGCGATAGAATAGTCAACCTGTACCCCATCTGCAAGGCGATAGGGCAGGGTACCGGGTCCGGATCCCGCTGTCAAAAGGTTAAATCCAGGGATGCTGTTGGATGTTTCGGCAAAGAAGGGTATTATATATACGTGCTGCGATGCGAGCATGATACCGGTATCATAATCCGGAGGATAGGGTACAGTGCAGTACAAGACTGGCAGTGACTGCGGTTTTGATACTTGCCAGAAATGGGGAAAAGGGAATAGGTGAACAGGGCGAATAAACAATGATGTACGGGTATGATACTTTCCCGCTTCACCATTACTTCCTCCCTAACTCACCCCCGGGGTCCACCCATACGAGTACTGCTGGTATCATACCGTATCCCCACCACGCCCTGTCCCATCGCGTTGTGTTGTCCTTTGTCGTGCTCGTGGCATGACTTATTATAGTCTTGAGTGGGGCGAACCAGAGGCACCTCCCTCCGCCAAGCATCACAAAAAAAATCAAAAAAATTGCATAGAACAGCTTCTACTCATATAATATCATATCATATCTGTGCACAGTGTTTCTATGGAAAAATGCATATCCATCGGTGAATCACCACTGCTGTACGGTACGTACTGTACTCGTCCTTGCCCGAGAACCGCATAAACCATATCATATTCCATCACCACCACAACCGATTCAGAGGCGCGATAAGACACGAATGCACGAATCAAACAGTCCACGGCTATCGCAAAGGCAGATATTATCCCCGCGGGAGAATTGCAAGTCACGGCGGTACGATATCGCGAGCAGCCATAAACATGTTGCTGTGCTGCGCCACCGGTTCAGCATACGGTACCCTACTGCACGTGGGGATTTGTATGACACTCGTACAGCACCTTTTATGCATGGGTGTCGTAGCCTTGCGCTGCGATATTCAGTATGATACACACAACTCGTGCCCGGGGCCTACAGTACCCACTGCACTGCAGATATCAGACTGTGCCTAACAACTCTGGCATACGCGGGGCAGAGTACTGGTATGCGCCATCCCTAAATCCACGGTAATAAACGACTACCGCTAACACACTGTGATCTCCCGACAGGATGCCCGCGCCTCCCCCGGCCAACCGCGCAGTTCAACCAACCGGTGTGATTCACAATAAATCACTCGGTATTCGAGCCCACCTCCATCCCTGGGCAAAACATCACATGATATGCGAGAGAGAAGAGATATACCAAGATGGGGGGAAGAAGCAAGAGTCAAAAAACAGGGCAAAAAACGTAAAACAGTTCGAGTTTACCCTGTGAACCCCATTCGCGGGTCCCGACCAGATGGGTGGATACGTTCAACGAACCAAGAATCTAGGGACCAATATTTTTTGTTACTCCCACCATTGGTGGATCCGGGAATTCCCTGCTGTGGAGCCGCCTGCACGGTAACTGTATAGAAGAGCTTGGAAGTCTGGTACAGTATCATACCAGTAATGCTCCCCCAGGCAGAAAACACGAACTTGCCAAAAAATCAGTCCGGCCGCCGCTCTGGGGGTTCCAGCGTTTTTACCTACAACATCCATTTTTATTTCCCCAGCGCTTCCCATTGTCCCTTTCTGGCTCTCCTGAGGATCGCCTCGTGCACATCGCTGCTGAATATAGATAGCCATTGGCAAATTTCAGAGGATATCGTGGGGGGACTTCTCCGGTGAAGTTTTGAGAGGGGGGCTCTTGTTTATGAGCGCTATGGGGAGAAGGGCAGCCCCATAAATGCCTGAGTAGTAAGTAGCAGGCAGCAGCAGCAATACTATTCGCATCCCAAAGTCCAAGCATCATATCATAGTCCACGCACTTTAGTCCTGCTCCGTTCCTTGACCATCTATATATGCCCAGGAACCCAAGGGGGCCAAGCACCTGTTCTGAAAAATTCCCGAGTAGTGGTACCCGGGTATATAAATAAATCTTCAAGGCACACACAATACAAGTACGGTAGACTACGGTATACGAGTACGGTATAGTGTCATACCTCAAAGTATGACCCCCCACATATCATACCGGTACCGCACCATACCCCGTGTAAGAAATAGCAGCGGTCACACCCACCGAAAATCTATCGCACCGGTAGTTCCACCTCAACCCCAAGTTAATCATGTGTCCGAGCTTCCAGATACGAGTACTCGAGTACCGGTACTGTACTGTACCGTATTATACGGCAAGGCTCGCAGACGGCTCTTGATCGCACCGAATCACCGACCCGACCCGATAGGATAGGATAGGACAGGACAGGACAGGAAGAGCACATTCATCCATTCATCCAACAGCAAGTATCACAGACTCTATCTATCTATGCCCTTAGGGGGAAATGCTACATACTCGTACCGGCACCATACATTGGAAAAACAACCTGCGCTAGTACTGTACTCGTACACTACACGCCTATCTTAACTCTAAGCTCGGCACCTCGTCACTCATTCACCCGACGTGGTGTGCTACACTACGGTCCGCGGGCTTGTATAAGTAATATTGTGCCGGCAATCGGCGACCCCTCCTTCCTTCGCTTTGTGTGGGCTGTTCGGTATGAGAGCGCTGCGTGATACGACGGGCACCGCGAATCAGGTCGCTCCCTACACCCCGAGCTCCTTTTGTCGTTCTTCATCCTCTGCAATTCTTGAATTCGCGTTTCGTAAGGGTGGCTGAGGGGTCGATACTTCTTGACTAGCCTACTGTACGCTGCTCTACGCGTGCCATGCTCGTCCCGTATGATAAATTTACTGTAGTCTAGTTGAATGACGTTTGTGAACACAACTGCTACTGCATGCCGCCGAAATTCAGCCTTTTTTCTCGGATCCGAGTGCCGCGCGATAGCGGTTGTGTTCACGAACGTCCTTCAGTCACGGGTATTGCGGTAACAGACTTTAGGCTCGAAATTTCGAACAAGCCAAGTTGGCTGGTTTCTCTCTCCTTTTACCTCTGCACCCGTGTGCTTGTCAACTCTCTCCCTATCCCTGCTGGAGATAAATGGGCCTATACACCCCGTGATGAACCGAGCGAACAAGACTATGCACGGGACGGTACTCGTATTGTATGATGCTCCCCGAACCAATGTTGAAGTCTTAGCTTTGGTTTGAGGATAGCTTTCAGCCCAACACCTTGTGAAAGGGGTTCGGGTTCGGTAAACGGCGGGTAACTTACAGAGTCACGTCGAGTCAAATGCGGATTAAATATCAATTTCGTAGAAAACATGCCGTAGCGGGCAGCCTCAGAAGTTCAAAGTCCCCAGACAAAGAAAAATACTGCCATAAAAAAAAACATTTGGGCGCAAAAGCAGTGTACGAAAAACTCTCCTGAGCAAAACAAAAATTGAAACTCAGAAAACAAATAACAACTCGCCAGACCGAGACCCATTCCCAATACCATGCAAACGCATTCAGCTCCATCCATCTTCACAGGCGCCCATTAAACAGACTTGGCTTACTTGGCCTTAGCAAGACCGACGGTGTTATCACCTAGGTTATAAACGGAGTAGTATTTTCGCAAGAATGCATCACCTAAGATGGCAAGGGGTCCTATGGGCTCGGGGAAGTCCATACCCATGAAGGCACTGATACACGAACCCTGAACCTCAAGAATGTAGTCATAGGCGGTGATGGTAAAGTTGTGGCCTGCGGCCCGTTATCAGTAATCAGAACGAGACAAGATAGCGATCACACATACCAGTAAGGGTAAAGGTGAGATCTGGGAGTGAGTCGCGCTTCTCGCACTCAACGCTGTACTGCCCATTAAAACCCTTCTTGGCTCCAATCTCCTTATTCAAGAGCTCAGCCAGGGTGGATGGGAGCGCGATGCTGCCATAGGTTAGCGGATGGATCAAGCCCCGGGGAAGCGGGAAAGTTTACAGAGAGGTTCCAGTGTCGACAATGGCTCCGGTGTTCTCGAATTGAGCAGTCGACTTTCCAAAGGTTATAGCCTCGAACTCGACTTCCCAGTAAGCCTTTCTGCGGACAGGAAGCTTAATGAGCTTGCCCTCGTAATGGTCCTCATCGATGCCACCGAAAATAGCCTCACTCTCATCACCCTTACCACCAAGGTAGAAAGCAAAAACAGGCTTGTCAAGAAGGCCCTGATTGATCATCTCGTAGAAGGGAGGAACAATGTGGTTGACCGAGATTGAGTCATACCCAAGTCCCAAAATGCCATCGAACCGGCCGAAAGCAAAAGCCAAACCAGGCTCTGTATGTTCAACAATTAGACACGAAATCCAAGAGGACGTGGACAGCGTCAGAGCTTACCAGAAGTTGCCTCAGCAAAATTCTGATGTTTGATTTTAAGGTCACCAATTTCTACGTTGTCTTGGGAGACAAAGCCACTCAGACTTCCAGAGCCGTAGCGGATCTCGAAAGAAGTACCGTTCGCCTTATAGGTCGATGAGCTTGTCGAATCGTACTTGCTGTGCAGGTAGCAAGCGATCGAACCGCACTGGGAAGAGGGAACCCAAACTGCATCTCAATAAGAACTATGCTTGGATCACCGCAGGAAAGTAACATACGGTTAGAACTTCCGGTGTCAAGAACAACCTTGAAGTTTTGAGGGGGGGTTCCGATGGTGATTTCCGAAAAGTCTACCAAGTATTAATAAGGATTTTGTACATTTAGTCGGGCTCAATTCGGAACCTACACTGAGCATTCAGGAAGTTCTACACGCGAAATATTAGCCTGGCCCGGGCGAACACGAACTAAGGTACTTACGGTAACTGGGACTGGGTGGCCATCATCAGTTTTAATTTCTTGAGTCTTGAACATTTCCTCTCCAATCTTTTCTGGGCGGATTCCCATGTACTTTTGGCCGAGGGCCTTCATTTGGGTGCTAATGTCATGGTGAGACTAGAGATTCAAGAGTGATTGTTAGTTAGGAAGCCCCCAAAACAAAGGAAACAGGAAAGCGGGCTAAACTGGGGCAAACTTACAAGCTGCTCCGTCAGCGGGATCTTCTTCAACGGTGCCCTGTGGACCCCAGCCAGAGCGGACCCGAGAAGGGAGCTAGCTGCGAAGATGAGAGAAGATTTCATGATTGAGAGTATCCGCTGTCTAAGCGATGTTGCTGATTTTAGGAACTTGAATGATAGAATGAATAGAGAGTGAGGTGGTTGAGGAAAGAGTGAAGGGCTTGTGGAAAGGAGAAGGAGCTTGGGCGATGGGACAGATGGGACAGATGGAGAGGCTGGGTAACGCCAAGCATTTCAAGTGTGACATTAGCTGTTAGGATTCATATCATCTACTTGGCCATTGACAGGGTGTTCGGACGCTTGGCACCAAGACAGGTACAAATAATGCCCGGGCGTCCGAATACTTTATGAACGGCCGGGTACCGACACCCGGCGTCTTTCACCAGCAGTAAACAGGGGCCACGACGACTGGGCTGTCCGGCACTTTACCTGGATTTGGCCTAGACCCTTCTTAATACTCCTAGAGTGGAAGCTCGACACCGTGCGAGTATATACGGTATTCATACCATAGCGTATGATAGCCCGCTGCGACACTAGAACAAATGGCAACCTTATAGTTTCTTGTTACCAGGCGATACGTCTGCTTTGCGGTCGTTGGTTGCTTTGTATCACGGGTGGTTTTCCGTCATCGTGAGGTGCCTGGTACCGGTACTCGTACAGGCACATGCACCCTACGGTTCGATACTCGTACAGTTATGAAACAAGTACCGCTCCCGGCTTTGCCAGCGCGCGCCAAGATATGCAGTCATTTAACAAATGGGTCTGCTTGCGGACGGGAGCGCGTCGGACCGGATATGGTATGATACAGGTAAACCTGTCACAGCATTATGCTAGATATAATGTTATAAGCACGATAACCCACAAGATACGGTAAGTCGGTTCATTAATAGAGAATAAGGGTATCGAGAGTATTGCAACCGCTCCGCACAAGTACCGATATCTCTTGTCATATCTTGTTACTTAAATTACCCTAGTTTTCTTTGGTTGAGCGGCATTGGGATATGTTGGCGAGGCTCCCCATCCCGATACTTGGATATGGCACCAGTATTGTACTCAAGTACAAGTAATTAACTATCATACTCGTACCCTGTTCGAGTGCCGGTAGGCCATGGAAGTAAGCGCCATCAGACTTTGGTTGAGGTTTCTCACTCTCCGTTGATTATATGGAGGCTCCCTAAATACCTCCACGATAGGGACATTCCCAGAACCATGCTCGACTACGAACTACAAGTACTAGCATTGTTGCCGTGTGCTATTGTATCGTACCCAGTGGTCTAGAGGGATTCTAGGCTTGACCCTAAATATCGTTCTGTACAGTACTGGTGCTTGCGCTTTGGGAGCATTCGTGTTGGAGCGTACTCGGGTAGACTACTTGTATTTTTATCGTGTATTCGGAGCCAGCAATTAGTAGCAAGGAACTAGTCCTAATATATCATTCCAATAAGGGTATGATAATAGCTAGTTTGGTTACGATTCGATACAAAGTTGCTCCATCGCTCACTCAAGTAGCCTGAGTGAAGCCACCGCTACTTTTTTTCCTAGTATCCCACCAAAAAAAGAAAGGCGACCTTAATCCGACAATGAGTACCGTAGAATCTCATAAAAGTCCACCCACTCAGGTCACCCATCATCCCACTATGGGTTTAGTCCTGCAGGTTAATGGAATTGCGAATACTGGTTAGTAATAGCCAAAACACACCTAGCCGTCCTATCCTTTACTGTATTGGGAAAACGCTAATCCTTTCTCAGGGGAGGGGGACGGAGATAGTGGATTTCATGAGATTTTACGGTATATTACCATGTCATGATGTTGTGATCCTATTTTAGTACCAACTCTACTAGCCTCGAAAGACCCTTTATAGTTGCCGGAAACCCACCAGAGTGACGTCCGGCTCCGCTTATCCACTCTTTAAACATTAGAGAGATTGCTGAGACAAGCCTAAGTTTTATTAACAGAATATCAATGACAAGGGTTGGCCACCTGATCCTTTGGTCCCGCCCAGTTGGGGTGTAAAAACCATGGAATCGAACCTGGAATTGAGGAGCCTAAATGCCAGCTTCCAGGATAACTTACCCTTTTGCCTTCATTATGTTATAATATTGTAACCGCGTCCCTTAACTACAATTTCATTAAGAGTAGTTACAGGATATTTGTGAATTGACTGCTGTATGATCCCCTGTAAGGACCAAATTGAAGCACAACATTTGTCGGGGGTTTCAGGAGCTTCAATGCGAGCTATTATACTACCTCTAGAAACACCATTGATTGCTCCCACCTACCTCTAACTGCACAAATACTCTATTAACGCCATTCTGTTCTAGCAGCATTCACACAACTCCCTCGTACTCATTCCTTGCAGCTCACCCGAGCTGCGTTTAGTCAAGTAAGGTATTAGTGCTTTTGGAATTGATCTTGCTCCGCTCCGTAGTTGCTTCATAAGTCCCCCTTTTCGGTGCCATACATTTGCCAATAGACCGCATGGATATCATTAGCCCCCTGTCGGAAACGTGCCTTTGTAGATGATTTTTTTCTTCTTCGCCTTCCGTCCATTATGGAGTGGTGCGGGGGGGTTCAAAAAAGTAAACTGACGAAAAGGAGATCCGCTTCCGGTCCGTTGTCAGTACAGTATCTAGCGTTGGCCAGAATCCATGTGTGTTCATGTGAGTTTAGCCATGGTACGATTCTCATGGTCTCATATGCTCTAGTAGTCGCTCAAATTGAACTCACCTTTTTTTTTTGGTCGTGACGGCACGAAAGAGAGTCGCAGCTTCGATCTTGCAAGTGAGGATTTCAAGCTTATACACGCTCATCTCAATATAATAGCAATATCTCCGCTACTATCACTGAGGCCCCTGATTACAAGGGGCGCCTCACGGATCCAGGCCTAACACTGCTGGAAGGACTTGGAAGATGGGTTAGGTCGGTATACATGATAAGTGTACGATCTCGAATTGCCGTAGCATATGATTTCCTGCGAATTAACTTAATTTCTGCGCTAGTGTACTAAGAATGGGAGGAAAGGTGAGACATGAATTGGCATATGGGTTTGGTTTTAAGCTATCTGGAAAGCCTGGGTAGTGGTGAGAGGACACAGGAAGTGGAGGGGGAAAAGAACAGGGTTTATGGATCTGCTACTGTTCTCGCGCTGAAAGGGCAGAGAGGTTATCAGAAGGTTTACCGGGGGACGTTAAGGAGCGTAGTGTCTGCTTTCGCCCTAGGGCCCTTGTCGTGGGTGGTGCTTGGTGCTGTAGTTGTTAATATCATACCTCAGCTTGTCAGTTAATTCTGAGGGAATGCCCTTTGCTAAGGTATGGGTCGTTGATATGGTCAAGAAAGTGTTTGGGGGATAGTCTACAGGCACGAATTCTTTGAATGGAAGACGGAAATTGATTGTTATGGGGCTCCGCACTAACATCATAGCGCGATTACCCCGGGTTTCACCTCGTGCGTACAACGCTGTGCTCGCCCTTCGGCTCGTGGATCACCAACCCCGGAAGTGATTGCAAGGACGGGAATTGTGTTCTTACGGTTCCGGTACGGTAAATTGTGTCTGGACATAGCGCAAATGCCGTACACCAGGCCGAGGCGTTTTGACAACTGGATCTCGGGGGCGTGGCCGCATGGGCACACGGAATGCTCTTCTTGATGGATCTGTTTCGCTGCCTTGGGCTCTACCTACCGGTGGCGCTCTCGTGGTCCCTAAACTCAAAGCCGAGTGATGGAGATCGACTTCCGTTGCCTTTTTCCCCTCGGAAAAAGATAAAATACATTGTATTCTCTATCGAGTGATTGTAGGTTGATATGATATCGTGTCCTAACTCTTGTGTCTTCTGCTGTGAATAAGTTGCACTGGTATGTACTGTACCATACTTGTGATATCTTCGGTTGCCGCGAACCCGTGATCTACCTAACCCTGAGAGGTTGCCAAGGCCGGAAGAACGTTCAAAGGCCCCTATTCCAATATTCTTGATTTCGTGTTGCGGCTTTGCCCCAACCGCCCCTCAGACTGACCGGAGGTCCATTTCTGTGAAACCCGATCCTTTTCTATGAGAGCTTGCCTCTGGGCCATCATCTGTCGACAGCGGAAATCCCTACAACGGGGGGTAACCCTCTCTCAAAACCTATCACTCGTGCTCAGGTGTTCCGGATACAACAGAAGAAGAGCTTTTTTAAAGAGGGAGAACCGCAGCTGATCCAGCTTTATCCCCCCCTTCGCAATGGCGGGCATTGTACGTTTCCGGCGATACCGGCCCTTGTTGTTGCTTGCGGTTATCACGGTTGTCGTTTTTATCCATTTCACCTCTTTCAAAGATACCAGTGCTTCCTTCTCGGTTGATCCACTGAAGCCCCATCCTGAAACAACGCTTGACCAGAAACCAGTGGGAGAGCAAAAACCGAAACCACCCCCAGTTGTGCCGACTCCTCCCATTGAGAAGCCTTCACCCAAGCCTCATACGCAAGCTACAGCCAGCTCGAAGGATCTCAAGCCGAGCAAATCTTCGGTGAATGCTTCGGTACCGTCTAAGCACACAGTTAAGGAATTCGCGGCTCCCACTATTCCATCTGTTAAGCATCATGATCACAGCACCGAAACTGCAAAGGCTATTCCTGCTACTGAAGATGATCGATGGGTCAAGTCACCGGAACACTTCCCTGTCCCTTCGGAATCAATTATCCCATTGCCGACCCCCCAGACAGGGAGGATTCCCCAAATACAGGCCTCTTTTGGTACTGAAAGTGAAACCAAGCGCAGGGTTCGTATTGAGCGTCTGGAGGCTGTCAAGGATGCTTTCAAGCGCTCATGGAGTGGATACAAGGAGTATGCTTGGGGCCACGACGAGCTTATGCCCGTGAGTAAATATTTCAAAGACCCCTTTGGTGGCTGGGGGGCAACCTTGGTGGATTCTCTGGACACTTTATGGATCATGGGTATGGAAGACGAGTTCATAGAGGCAGTTGATGAGGTGGCCAACATTGATTTCACTACTACATCTATGGCCTCAATTCCCGTTTTTGAAACTGTCATTCGGTATCTCGGAGGTCTGATTGCCGCATACGATGTTTCCGGTGCAAAGCATCAGAGCCTACTTACTAAGGCAATCGAACTGGGTGATATGATATATGGTGCCTTTGATACTCCGAATCGAATGCCAGTACTGCATTGGGGGTTCAGACCGTACGTAGTTAATTGTTCCCTGCAGTAGCATCATTGGCTTATTCCTTTACAGGAGGCAAACAGCTGTAGAAGTTCGTGCAGACATAAGGTCTGTTTCCGCAGAACTCGGCTCCTTGACTGTCGAGTTTACACGCCTGGCCCAGATAACCGGCAATAGTACTTATTATGATGCGGTACAACGCATCACAAATGCGCTGGAAGAGTCCCAAAATGAATCCAATCTTCCAGGAATGTGGCCAATGATTATTGACGCTTCTGGATGCAAGGTTGTCAGGCCTAGCCCCCAACAAAGGAGCGTGGCCCCCGCAGCACCTCTACTAAAAGACGGCACACATGCTGTAAACAAGCCCGGGGGCGAAAAGACAGGTGGGGTTTCAGTTGTTGGAAAAGAAAGAGAAAAGCGGGCCGAAAGGGATACGAGGACTGCCACAGCGAAGGGAGGTCAAACCGGGGCAAAGGCCCCGGAGGCGTTAGCTACTTGTTTACCACAAGGGCTAACAAACCCATCCTACCAGAGAGAGGAAAAGTTTACGTTGGGGGGCATGGCTGATTCATTGTATGAGTACTTGATTAAGGTAATACTCGTCCAAGGCTGGGCATTATTGAGGTAAAGCCTATTCTGACGCACTGGGTTTGTAGGAATACATTCTATTAGGTGGAAAAAATCAATACAAGAGGATGTACGAGGCCGTAGTTGAGGTTGCAAAGGAGTATCTCTTTTACCGACCTTACGCAGCTGGGGATCCTGATATCCTTCTCACTGGGAATGTTCTTGTGTCCCCCGGTGTAGAGCCCCGTTTTGATGGAGACACGGGCCATTTGGTGATTTCTCTTATCTGGGGCTGCTCTGAGGCTTGGCTAATATATTATCTAGAGTTGTTTTGTTGGTGGCATGTTGGCCCTGGGAGCCAGGGCACTCGACCGTGATGACGACCTCAAGTTAGCTGCTAAGATTACAGACGGCTGTGTTTGGGCCTATGGTGCCTTCCCTACAGGGATTATGCCAGAGTGGTTTCGAGTTGCCCCATGCAACAAGACTGCAACAGAGTGCCGATTCGACACAGAGCTGTACCATGATATGCTGGTCCCAGATTACCTACGGCCTACAAAGCTGTCCACAGTGGAACCCCATCAACACCCTAAGAGGGCCCCAACCGAGGCACCAAAGTCAGTGTCTGAGATTGCGCATAATATAATCAGCGCAGAAGGGTTACCATCTGGGTTCACTATGATTGGCGATAGAAGGTTTGGGCTGTCTTGTGAATCATTTGATATCGGCGAGGACTAACAGTTTATAGATATATCCTGCGACCAGAAGCCATTGAATCTGTGTTCATAATGTGGGTCAGGCATCTCTTTTAAAATATAGTCTCTCTAACATACGGTAAGGTATCGTGTGTCAGCCGACTCAAAGTGGCAAGATAAGGGGTGGAAGATGTTCGAAAGCATTGTTAATGCCACACAAACAGAGGTTGCATATTCCGCAATCGCAGGTAAGTCTTCTAAGATGCTATTTTTTTGGAGACTGCTCAGTGACTGGAATCACTCGCCCTAGACGTAACAAGGGCTCGTGGAGATCCTCAATTTCTTCAGCTAGATTCTCAAGAATCGTTCTTTAACGCCGAGACACTCAAGTAGGCTCACCCCCGTGCACAAGATTCTCACTGCTACCATCTTAACACATCTTAGATACTTTTACCTCCTGTTCAGTGATCCAGGCCTTATCTCTTTGTAAGTTTTTCCAACTATAGCTATATTTCCAATTTTAATTCTAACAATCTAACCACTCTGTAGGGATGAATACGTCTTGTGAGCGCCACCTAGGTTCGGGAGATGGCTCCACGAAATATATACTGACTTTGATGCAGTAACACCGAGGCCCACCCACTTGCCCAGCCGAAAAAGAAGTCGACTTAGTGGCTCACCATAGATCCTAACGTAGGTTAGTTGCCTGGCTATGTGGGAAGTGGAGGGGAAGAGAGAATAGCCACAAGTTTTGATTGGGTGTTTTCGTATGATACGCTACTTTTGATATTTACGTCCTCTGCTTCATGGGGTTTTTATATCCTTTTTTTTGTGTGTGGGTTTCGTTCGAGCCGTGAGAAAGGGGAGAGAGAGAGAACAAAAGAACAAAGGGCTATCCAATTCCGGTGACGATGGCGACCAAGTGCTGGTTTGATCCCGTACATAGCCGTAAAATAAATACCTCTCTCGGGGGAAATGTGGACAAAATATTTCACTTTTGTATGATAGGGTTGACCCCGGCGTACTCTACAGCGTGTATGGCGGGTGAAAAAAAAGGAGCCTTACCCAACTTACCCATGGGTGAGCTATGATAGCACTAAAGGTTTGGTTGACTTATACGTCTGGTGGTATGGTAATATGTATCATATTGATATAACTTATCCATCCATGCATCTAGTCATCCGATAACACATATCATCAGGTCTTTCCTTACTTCCGTCCTAACTCCTGCGCCTGGCCGCAGCGAGACAACCCCGTCGGGCCGGGGTGGAAGGAGGGAAGAGGGAAAGGAGGAAAAAGAGAAAAGAATAGAATCAACAGGTATATCCGACTTGGTTGGGGGTGTAAGGGAAAACTTCCTGCCGGATCTCCACATTTCCAGGGGCCGGGTATTATTGGCAGAAGCCGGCTACGAAAGGAGCAAACCGCCTCCTGCTCGGGGGTGGGGCCCTACGCTAGCATACTAGCAAGTACAGTACCCGAGCACCAAGCCTATGATATATTATTATGATATCATAGATATATATATACCGGTATTGTGAATTATACGGTGTTTTATCCGCAGGGGTAAGAATCATGCAATGTCACTCGAGGGATCTGTTGGAGACCCTGTCGTGATTGGAAAGATGATAAAATACCAGATAAAAAGTATACGGGGGGGAGCGAGTGTGGGTGGAAGTGTACTTGCTTGAATATATATACATCTAGGTAAGGGTGCAAGTATAATAGGTCTCGAGCTCACAAATAAATAAGTAGAATTCTCCTGCAGAGGACTTGTGGACATCCCTTCGAGAGACGGGCTTGGCATGGGCTTGATTGCTCACTTACAGTACTAACTGTTGTCTGGCCGATGGTGCTGTTGGGAGCGCTGCTTTTAAACTCGAGCCGCCGGACTTTTTCATAGCATGGGTGCCATTCCCTGAACGGGATTGATTCTAAACGGGTTCAGTGGGAGTGCTATGGTATTCCTGTGCTGTATGCTATCATCGTACTTGCCAATGTATCCTGTTCGGTTGGTCCTGTCCTGGTATCGGTCTGGCCTATCTGTTTCGTTCTTCGTCGTTTATATCGTACTTGTGTTATTATTTCTTTGAGTATCTTACCGAGGGATCTTGTAGTTTGGAATTGGCGATTAATGAGTATAGTTTTCGTTTTTTGTTTTTTTTTGCTCTTGAGAATGGACCCTGCTTCTATAGAACCCGTTTAATTTTTGATACTGCACCATGTGGTGTATTGTTGTACTGGTACTTAGCCTCAGGTGAGGGAAGGGGGAAGCGCGAATCTATCTGCGGGCAAGATAACTGCGGGATTTCGTTCAGGGGGGGCGCCATTTTATGAGGTGCCTACCTAGCTCGCGCGATAGCTGAGAGCTAGTCAACGCCCGCGCGGATGTTAGACTAGGACCTATTGGGACTGAACGATTGGAGGCTATGGATTTTTTCCTTCCATCTTGTAATCCTTTGGGGTATTCTGGTCAAGATTGAAATGTGCAGAACTACGTAAGTTAGAAATGATTAGTATAGCGACATCTTAGAACATTAGCGAATGGAGTTTAAATCACGATCGCTGAACTATACTGCACGTGCTGCCTCAACCTTATTGTCCTCCACCATCTAGTCTAACCCTCGTCAGTCATGTCATAGAAAATACAAGAACTTGCTATTCCTCTACCCCTACTACAACTAACCTACCGATCCCACAATCTCCAGCATTCACAAAACGACTCAGAAGTCCTCTACTATTTACCCGTTCCCCATCATCAGATTTAATGAAATTGCAAATTGGTCGCTCCGTTTCTTGATATCACATGTACGAGTACAGTACTATATAGGTCTGATACTCAAATGGATTAGTGCCACACATCTCAACCTGCACGGGAATGTCGCGATAGTTTAAGGGTTAAGGCTATATGTAGTAAGGGGAAAATCATTAGTCCTATCATACTACAAGGCGGTAATACGGCATCATACCCGGTGATTCAGCCACCCCATTTGCCCATGCGGATTGGCGAGGGTTCACTTACGCTGAGGGGATAATTTGTTACTAGCCTGTGTAGCTAGTACTATACCAGTATGGCATTCCAGATTCTAACTCTTTAGAGGAGAATAGCATATGCCGTGACCAGGAAACCTATAACTTACTGTACAAGTGCTAGGGATAATGTTTTCGCACAGTTAATTTAGGTTAGCCCGCAAAATAATCCCTGTCTTGTACGAAAACATCTCCCCTGGCACTTGTATGATACTTGTAAGCTTTAGCAGTTTCGGGGACAGCTTGATTTCGTGAATTCCCGGAATGGTTAGGACCTCTGTGCTTATGGCGCGCCCAAACAAACTATCCCCCAACGGAAGAAAAAATTCATTTTTTTTCCCATCCGCTATTAGGAAAAACAGGGCTGCTTAATAATCTTAACATGGGTGAGCGGGCACTGTGCTCGTAGGAAGGTATACGAGTGCAGCCGATAGATATATTAGTCATGTGCATTACGGTATCTCTGGACACCACAACCAGAAGGCCAACCAAATTTTTATCTTATCAGACCCACGTGACTAATATATCTATCGACCGCACTCGTACACGAGTATTAGTGTTGGAATTCGCCTTTTCCGCTGCGCTAGGAAAACGCCCGGAAAAGCCAGCTCTCGATTGGGAGAGACAAAAGGAATACGAGTATATGGGCAGCTTTCTAGGAGAGGCAACTACAGCGTCCAAGCGAGTTTACCCTTTGCCGTATTGGAGTTCTCACGGAGCCGTACAAATACTTAGACTCGTGCTAGAAGGTGGGGGCCTTGATTGATTGAGCCTTATAGGGAGGGAGTGGGTGGTTGGGACACAATCCCTTGGGGCTTATCCCATGGACTGGTGGGACATGTGAATTCTGGACCTTCCAGATCTAGTATATGCATCCGTTCGCAATACCGTGGTTAATCAGCAAAATATGACCTCAGCTGAAAGTCATTGGATGGAGTCATGGGGGTGTCAACTTGAAGCGGTGTGAGCCGCTCCTTGAACGGGAGGTTCGCAATCTACATGCCTCATCAGTCCATGGGACATACCTTTTTGGATCCTTCTCACCCGGCATTGCGTAGTTCGCCGGGGCGGCGGGGGGAGGGTTCATGATACTAGCGAATTTCAAACGGAATCTAGCCATTGCACAAATAGTAATCTATTATCACGAGAAATCACTCACCTCATCGTCCCAGCTCTGACTGATTGCCTTGTGTCCTGTCGTTCCGGTACTCGTCATAAACAGCGGTAACTGTAGTGCAAATGAGCAGTACCCTGGTACCTTCGTCACTCAGCGTATGGGCGTACTTATCCCGTGGCCCTGAATTGCCTATCTGGAATACACGCACGGCCCTCCGGGATCCCCACCTGCGTGGAGCCAAAGAGCTAACTTTTTTTTTTCTTTTTCGCTTCTCATTGTTGGGTTTTTTGTCCCAACTGCCCCTCCGACTATTGGGGGGCTTTGGGGCCAGTAAGCGATGCAGTGTTCGTTATTAAATCTTGTGAGTGGCTTTGTTGAAGGTGTACGATATTTGCTTCTGATACTCGGGGAGGGGGCTCTGGGGCCTATCTTACAAACTCATGAGACCTTGCCTGGTTAGCTTATTGGGTAAAATGATTCCGGCTAATTTGCTACTTTCGTAGTATTTAGAAGTAATACATATCCCTCACCTCGCCTAGGGTATACCGTATCATACCGGATCACACTTTTGTGTAAGGGGATAGCTATTTCGAATGGATTTTGCTTGTCCATGCAAACCTCCCCATACAGCGAATGGCTAGCTATTTACCAGAGGGAACTAGTGACATTGGGGTAGGTTTTTGCACCTTCTTCGAGGATAAGAATATTCTGTCCCTATAACGTCCTTACAACACTGTGGATGAGCCTGTGCAAAAAGTGTATACCTAGTTCTTTGGGCGCCTGTTGTTCTCCGCAATGTTTGAGGTGTGGCAGAGGGTACTTTCTCACCTGATAGTAGGTCCGATTGAGGGTGCAGGTTGCTGTCGGTGGGATCACGCTCAAGTTCTTTCATTCAGCCCCCGTATAATACATGAATACTCAAATAAGCTATGATGGATCTTGTGGTTGGGGGGGTCATGAATAGAAATCCTCGGAATTTTGTTCTGTAATGGGGAACTCTAAGGAAAAGTCCGGTCGTTTTGGGTTTTCCGAACCTTGGGGGTGACAAAACATTAGTTGCGGCTTGCCCCTGGAATAACACCAAGATGTCATGGTCCGGCATTTCAGATGCCCTGAAGACCATGTCCAGCTATCAGAAAACCCGGATTGAAAAAGGTTAGTCAAAGGAACCGGGGGCAAATTTTATGATAGCACCCGAGCTTGGATATATTCGTTCTTTATTTCCTGGCCCCAATTGTTGAGGGTGGCAGTGGGGTCGCCGTACAGTCGTGCCGTAAAGTCCTCGTGCCCCTGCGGTGCAACCACTGACTGTACGAGTACTATCCCTATACTATTTGGAGAGGGGGTTATTCATGATTTTGCAAACAAAAATTTGTTTTCTCTACCCTTTGAATACCTCCATTTTGTGGCCATTACGGCAAATTTACTATTACTATATTCCACTGACAAGACATGATGCTCTGCATTAAAATGGAGTTCTTACTCAAAACTTTAACTGGGGTTATTATAGTGGCTTGATGCTGCATAAGGACACATCCTAACACAGTAGAGTTACCACAATTACTTGGAGATCACCCCCTTACAAGTTTGTCTTGTGAAGATGTTACTAGAGTTTCTACTAATACTACAAGTAGTCTACTCCTCATGATATAAATCACTACAGTATATTATTATCTTAGAACTATATAAGCCTAGTTAGTTCAAGTTACTAGTCATTTCACCCTTGCATCCTGTATGGTTACTCTAGTAAATCATACAGCATCACTGCTATTACTTGTACGCTACCGTGATATCGGCACAGCACAGATGTAGAGGCCTTTCATAGGTATTGGAGAGCTAGTTCCTGCATTGGCGCTTGGTGCATCTTAGGAAACACTATTACTTAGGCACAGTTTGATCGGAATATCAACCTCTCCCTCATTTACTGGTGTTGGCAGTATGTACTGGTGGCTATCCTGATCGGTATAGGATTGCGTTGTAGGGTTGGAGTGGACCAAGAGAGGAGGCTTTGTGTGTATATAGCCTCTATCTCTGGCATTGCTGGAGACGATCAAGTCTTTTCTCCATCAACCACATCCACATCCAACAACTGGCACTTATTCTGGACAATCAGGAATGATATCATGTGACTTCCTCCCGATACTTTGGTATCGCATCCTAGTATAGGCGGCCTATATGCCACGCAACTGGCCCCTATAGCACCGAAGACCGGAAGGGATGTGTGGAGAGAAAAAACGCTGCCCCTTTTGTCTCATTCAAACCCGTCGTGACAGACCTATGGGTAGCTCTACCTTCGAGCTTATAGTAGGTGGCAATTTCTGGGACACCCCTATCATCCCTCCCCGAAGGAATTTGAAATATGGTGGGTATTACCTAGGTCTTTGTAACATGTCGCGCCACGCAGATATGAAATGCCGTGAGAGGCAAGTGAGGTCGGCCCGCCCCGAAAAGTTACTGGGTGTAGTTCAATTCGGTACCTGGGGTCTGAAGTATCAGACACCACCAGCTAGTTTAGAATATCCCGTGGAATGGCCGGCTATTGACTAACCTAGCTCCGGAGGCCTGCGGTTCAGGACAGCTCTGTCAATTGGCACCTGATCATATCCAGCGTTCCCTATAGACACTAGGCAGTTCTCTCATCAGATGTCCAATATCGTACCCAGTTAAATCGAGTTAAGCACCCGACTGTGCGGATGGGGCCCTGGTCTCTCTCCTTCCCGGTTAAGGAAGACCCCCGGCGCTATCCCGCCAGAGAACACAAGCACGATGATGCTCAGAATCCCAATGGTATAGTATAACGGGCGAGCCATAAATCCTAATCATGGATCCTCGGAGTTGAACACCATGTGAGGATTTTATATTTCCTTTAAGCGAAACGATAGCCCGATAAAGTAAGGCTAGGTTTTCTGGTCAATACGGACCAGCGCGGTATGTATGGGTATACCCCTATGTGGGGGTTGCCTCCAGACTGGCAGAAGGGAGGAAAGATACGTATGATACTGTTACTCCACTCTATGCCCTGTGCTGACAGCCCCGAACCTGGAGATTGATCGAGGTAGCAGTGCGAGTATCATACTTGTACTCTAGGGTGCTTTGCTCCTTCCAGATTCGTGATTCAATGGTCCCAGGTGGGTTTTCGTTCGGAAAGTGTCTAGTATCGCATATGGCTTAGCACAGCATCTCGGAACCTCAGGCTTTGGATGCGTTATATCTCCTAACACTATACTAGTGCAGGTATCGTGACAGACACCCGAGCCTACCCTTCGTCAAGATGCCCAACTGAGGCTTGTGACGTGGGGGCAATGTGTAGTACAAGAGTAGTTCCAAAGCTAATGCGGAGCATCCTGTGCCCTGTACCAAACGAGAACGAGAAGAGGCAAAAGAGGGGTGTTCACAGCACACCCGGCCACTTAGGGACAGTTTCTGTTGACAGAATTGGTGGATCACAAAGCATCCAAGGTCATGTTGGGCACGTCGTTACTCCGTGATACAAGTGGTAGAGAAAAAAGGCAAAAGGCTTCTGCTGCTTTTTCCTACCGGTACTGTGCTCAAAGAGCGAGTGGTCTATCCTACGGGGGGGGGGGAGGGGGGGTGATAGCGGGACCGTCGATACTTGGACGAGACACTAACGGTTCGTAATAGCCAATGGAATATAAGCTGGGACCTTAGCTCTCAACTATACGGGAGTTCCTACCGGCAAATGGCCCGAAGGTCCGGATCTTTTTATTTTCGGTAAAAGTCTTGAATGCCACAACCCCGGCGTGAAAATATCTACAATGCCACAACGTGTTAGACTAGTATTACCGGTAATGAAAATTTTTCACCATGACACAACTCATCACTTTCTTTCCTTCCTGAGTTTTTGCGGATGTTTTCCTCCCCTGATCCTATGGTGGCGGCCTTATCTGATCTCCATCTAACTCCGGCCTTGGGGCAACGTTTCTCTTCCTTCGGTGGAGTCGCAGGGGTTTTGCGTGACTGGTCTGGTGGTGAAAAGTTCAGCTACCAAGTTTCCAAGTGAGATTCAACACGAGGAATCTATATCTGCAAGGTTCCAAACTGCCCATGGATGGACGGCCTGTGTTTAGGGGTGTGTGTGCGAGTACTCATGTAAACAGTTGCAGGGGGGGGGGCGTAAAAATTAGAGACTGAACTAGTCTAAGGTATTGTGGCATTGTAGATATTTTCACGCCAAGGCTGTGGCATTGAAGACTTTTACCGTTTTATTTTTCTTCCAGGATGGTCCTGGCCTGCCGCAACCCTTAATTTGATCCCAGGGGTAACGTGTGTTACCTTGGGTAAAAAAAAAACTAGAACAAGTTAGTTGAGAATCTCGCGAGGGCGTTGGGGTTGCCTCTACTAGTGCGAGTGCTCGTACTAATATTAAGGTGTATGATATGGTTATCTTCCCCCCGCCCGTCCCGACCAAGAGTTGAGGGGGATGCTTTTCGCCGTACCTTCTCTACCACCTACAATCCAAGAGGGAAACTCTGGACATCCTGGTGTCATTCTTAGTACTAGTGCGCTACTCGAGTACTCGTAAATTTAGTAGGCGGTCAGCCCCACTAAAATAAAAAGCAACTAATTCAGGAACACCTATTCCTGATGTTCCAAATTGGAAAGTATATATGTTTATAGAAAGTCTATCGTTAGGTTTTTGGATACTTCTAGGCCTTTAGAACAGGTCACCGCTTTGTCAAAGATGGAAATTTCATGGCAATGAGCAGGGTGAATTGGAAAAAGGATTTCCGTGTGAGGACAGTGGTGTATCAATAATACATGTAGCTCGAATATTCGAGATTCTTACCAATTCTACCTCGAGTCGATACCCTGATAAGGAGGAAAACTCGTAAGGGGTGGGTGGGGGGGGATTGTCTTAAACAGATAGTAAGGATGATAATTTATATGCCTGTAAAGTCTTGGGCGGGCTGGTCCGGCATTGTGGTTCCTGTATATATAATCTTTTGGGTTAGTTAGCCTATAATCGCCTACCAGGTGAAACTCGTTAACCGAGAGTCAAATTAGCTTGTAAGAGAACCCGATCCCAGGGTCCGAAAAATAAGGAGGAACTTATACTTGCATCAAGACTCCCGGTTTTGACTACCGATCCAATGGGCACAATTATATCAATGAACCTTCCATCTAGACTCTATCTATGGCATGGCTTCCCGTTGGCCTCTCTCCAGCTTGGGAGGGTTGGATGCCCGTGCACAATTTTCGACAAATGCCGCAGGGGGTATACCCATGAGGAGCTGAATCCAATCGTGTCCAGGAGCCAGTTACGTCCTCCCGGAATGCTATATCTAGTTTACCCAGCGGGCAGCGTATGAGGTACTGCAAGGTGAGCTCTAGCTAAGAGTGTGGACACTCGGGCCTGGACGGAGCGTGGGTTGCACTACCTTAAACAGCCATCTCAAAGCTATATCACTACCTCTTACAAGTTAGTTAGCACTCTCTACGTCTAACTAACCAATTCGGTTCCAACCAACTCCGGAGGGGTATCAGATGATATGGGGGGAAAAGAGAAAGATAAATAGCTATATAAACATATGAAATACCCCCCCCCTCTTCCAATTGTTTCTATAGGCCACCAGACTCTGGTTCAACTTTCCCTTAGATCAATCGACCGGCACAGAACCCGACATGGCTTTCCGACTCGTATTGTTCAACATCCTCCTACTCTCTTCGACCTCTCTTGCGCAGGTTGTCGGAGCAGCAACTGGTTTTGCAAAAGGCGTGACCGGTGGTGGTAGTGCCACGCCGGCTTACCCCGCCGACATTAAAGAGTGAGTTTGGTTCGTTCTCACTATAGAGGGATGAGTGGGTGCTAATAGAGTAGGTTACGGTCATGGCTCACTGATTCCACTCCTCGTGTCATCATGTTGAAGAAGGAGTATAACTTTATTGGTTCCCAGGGGACAGTGACTGCAACTGGTATGTTGTCGCAGCACTGTTTGCTTTCAGGATGATATTAACCAAAGTACAGGTTGTCGTCCATCAAGTAACACTTGCCCTGACTCTGGTGGGCAAGATGCCATTAACGGAGCCGATTGGGTGTGTTTGCTTTTTTTTTCTTCCCCCCCCACCCCTCTCCTTCCGATATGGCCTGCCTGTTAAGGGCAGAAACTGATATGATTTATAGTGCACAAGGTACGGGCATCCAGATATTGCTGTGACATACGACAAGGCTGGAACCACCTTTATTGATGTCAAGAGCAACAAGTGAGTCACCTTTATTGCATAATTGGCGAACCCATGACTAATTGGTTTATAGGAGTATTGTTGGAAAGGGATCTTCAGGTGTGATTAGAGGGATTGGTATGTTTCCAAGCTGGATCTCGCCTTCTGCCGCTAATTTCCCTAGGCCTCCGAATTGCTAACGGAGCTTCGAACATTATAATCCAGAACGTCCACATTACTGTAAGGCGCCAAGAACTACCCTCTATGGATCGAAATAGCAATTAACTCCCTTCAGGAACTGAACCCTCAATACATCTGGGGAGGTGATGCTATCACTCTCGCTGGCTCCGATTTGGTCTGGTAAGGCCCCATTTATCCCCGCACAACCGACCGAATCCTGACTAACGATGGCACAGGATCGATCACTGCAAGGCATACCCTCTCATCCCCAAATTTCTTGAATAGGAGCTAACACCCTCAGTTCTCTCTCATCGGTCGTCAGATGGTTGTCACCGGTTACGCCAAAGCTGGTAGAGTCACCATCTCTAACAACGAATTCGACGGAAAAACCAGTTGGTCCGCCACCTGCAACGGTGACCACTACTGGACCATGCTCTTCCTGGGGTCCAGCGACTTGATCACCTTGGCCGGCAACTACATCCACGACTGCTCCGGCCGCGCTCCAAAAGTATTATATAACATCATCCAACTCCCACACTTCAAGAAGGTGAAAAAACAACGCAGCTAACCCTCCACAGATCGGTGGTGAAGGCTCCGCAAACGTCTTAATCCACGCCGTCAACAACTACTTCAATTCAATAGGTACCCATCCTTCCTCTCTCCCTCCTCTAGTTTGTAAAGAGAAAAACACCACTAACCCAACCCTTAGGTGGTCACGCATTCGACCTAGGAACAGGCGGCATGGCCCTCATAGAAGGAAACGTCTTCGAATCCGTAACCACAACAATCACAACCACATCCGTATCCGCCGGCGGCCGAATCTTCAACGCATACGCCTCCAGCGACTCGAACACCTGCACAGCCTCCCTGGGTCGGGCGTGCGTTCAGAACACCGTCTCTGGCAGCGGCCTCTGGAAAGCGTACACAACGTCCAGCTTCCTGACCAAATTTTCCGGAAAGGACGTACAGGCCGCCGCGGCAGTCAGCGGCGTGAAGTCTAACGTCAAGTCGAACTCTGGTGTGGGGCATATTGGAAACTAAGAAATTTCCAAGTCGAAGTGGGTGGCGGCCATCATGTAACATAGCACTCGCTCGCTGGGTGGCGAAAACTCGATGAATAGTGTACAGTATCATACCTGGATTTAACGTCTAATTGATTTCGCGGCAATTTCCGTCCGCTACTTTAATAATCAGTACTCTCTCACTGTTGAAAGAATGACTTCAATGTGACGGAACTATGCCCAACAAGGCATACTGAGGACACATAAAAGGGACGGGGGTTCAACGAACAGGGGGGTTCAGCGAACAATACACTAAAATCGTCTTGGCGAATGGTGGTTTTGTTTGGTCTGTTCGTTGACCCCCCGCCTATGTTATCATCGTCTCTGTATATAGATACCTTGCACAGGTATGAGTACTGCTGTGTGGTACCCAAGTAGCAATGAACAAGAGACTATAGCCAAAAATCCTGGTTCTATCGCTCACCTCACATACGATATTTCCAACACTCACTTTAGTGGCTTTGCCGAGTGATATACTATGCTTGCTACTGATACATCAACCGTTCCGATTACCGGCCACAGCATCAGTACTCGAGTATCGTAAAACCACCCCCCCCCCCTTCCCCGCACACGGCACAAACAGAATCTCAACAGCGTAGGTAATCAAGGCTAGAAGTCCCAAGGAAACCGCATCACCTCTCAAAGACGTTGCACCATAAGTTACCCGTCTCATACCCCCCCCCCCCCAGCAAAACATCACAATTTATAATGCCATACCACCAGACGTACAGTACTCGTACATACAAGCAATCACATCCTATCACTCGGCCTGGCAAGTCTACCTGGAAATCCCTACACAACACCACCAACATCATAGCCTACATTTTTGAGCAGCAACAATCACCCCACCAGTACCGCACGACACAAACCTTATCACTTACCGGTATTGCCCTTCGTGGACGCCCCGAAACTCGACTTTGGAAAAAATATAAAATATAAAATTCATATGGGTGCAGAGGAGTAAGATCACTTTTTAGGAGTTTTGAGTTATGAGCAGTTTTAGTTTGCATAGCAACCAGGACACATTTGAGAAAAAGAGAAAAACATTTTTTGACAAAGAAATTAAAATAGTCCCACCACCCATGGAGTAAATAATATCAAAATACGAAATAAGAATCACTTAAGTTGGGGCTTTAATTCTATATAAAAAGTTTTTCTTTTACATAAACTTAATAGAATCAAATTAAGATTATCTATTAATATTATATATTAAAGAAAGGTTATAAGACTGAGTAAGCAAAACTAATATGGAGCTTAGTCTTTACTCCTAGACACTTACTTCAACTTTTGTTGCATTTAATCTTCTTCATACAGGTTTATAATGTCTGTTAATTTTCAGGAAAGTAATGACATTTTGATAAGCTTTATAATAACCACAGATGCTACTCTTGAAAATATTTGAAATTTCACATATAGGTACATTCAAAGATTGACTTTAATTCTATGTAAAAAAAGATTTTAACCCTAAATTTCAAAATAGTCATTACAGGTCCAATATTGCCTCAATTTTAAAATTAAATATATTTCAAGAAGTCCAGGGGGTACTCTAGCTTCTGCTAAATCTATAGAGCCATTAAACTTATTTTGTGGTTGTTGGCAATCTTCGACCTTTTTGCATAAACACACCCATATATAAAATTTATCTCGTCCCAATTAATAATGATATTGTTCATTTCAGTATTCTGTCACACTAAATCTGTGAGCAACCCCTCCCACCTGGGTAATTATGTTGGGTTTCGCCGCAATGCGGAGAGTCTCACCATATCTTTCTCCGTACAAGCGCAAACGTCTGGTGTCTTGGTGGGTGCAGTACAAGTACAGTACTCGATTACAGTACCGTGGCCATTGCACAAAGAATCAATGATCCATGCCTGGCTGTTCGAAGAAAGAATTGGGGGGTAGTACAGGGAAACATTATTGGAGATGAAAAAGCATGTCAGAGGTACAGCGTGCTAGAGTGGATTGTGGAGATTGACATCCGGGAAGAAAAAAGATATTTCCCAAACCCGGAAAAACCAAAATTGAAATAAAAATATTATATACTAGCGGGCAAGTATTCTAATCGGTGACCCCCCCCCCCCCTGCCGTCTGACAAAACGACCTCGGCTGCCACTCTACAGCGCCCCCTCAGCCGGACTAACTGGGCGTGATTTCTTATCTTGACCTCACATGGCAGCCGTTATGCAATAGTCCTCAATATGTTAAGTCTACGGCAAGAGAAACACTAGGTACAGGATTAAATAGACAATCTTTTCTTAAAGCCGGTGAATAAGTACTTCGCCCACAACAACAGTTCGTAAACACGCCCAAATCGGCCGGAAAATATCCCATTCCCTTTGAAAATAAATGGGTTCCCCCCCTTCCCCCCACGACAGCCCATCTTCTTAGGGCCCCTCCACAACCAAGGGCTTCCCTCCCGACCAATCTCCGAGCAAGGGCGAGGATCCGCTATGTGGTTTTGCCCCTAGACGCTATGCCAATCCTCCAACGCCAACATGAGTTGTTACGAGTCAAGAGAACTAGCGAGTCTTAGTTAGCCTCCCGGCATAAGAAAAACAGATAATAGAATAAGCATACTCATGTGGCCGCATCGAAGTCGCTCCCATTTTGGAGGTAACGCACCCTGTAAAAAAAAGGGGGGGACTTCAACCCGGCCACATAAGTAAGCAAGAAGGCAGAATTAGGAAATGGAATCCTCCAGCGCGTTCAACAGTTGGAACTCTCCATAACCCCACGTCGAAACAACATAAAAAAGTAGTGATATCTCGCGAGAAAATCAAATAAACTGTCTGAAAGAAAGGAGTAAATCAACTGATAAGCTTTCCGAGTACCGAGTACCGTTATCCAGCATTCGTCCGAGCAAGCTCTATTTCAGAGAATTTCAACATCGGGCTCTAATTATTTCATTGCAACTAACGGTATATCCATTCAAGAGTAACCTTCCCCATGGGTTTCACGAACTTACCTGAGGATATCGTCTGCGTTTGTGCATACACTAGACAATGCTGTGCACCCAGGTTAGTCACGTCATAAGGAATGCCCGTTAAGATGAGGGGGGGGGGGATAAACATACTAGCGCCCTTTCCAGGAAGGCATGAAGGATTCAAGATGTAAGCCCCATATTGAGGAAGCCATATTGTGCAGGACTTCCACAAGGCTTCAAATTTCCGCATCCGCTTGCTGTTGGAGAGACCATCGTGTTTTGGATAGTACTTGTGGAAGTCCCCACGCCGGACAATTCCTCCTGGGAACTGTTGGAAAAACATGACGATGTCTTCACGTGTAGAGTTATCTGCGGACGTTAGTTAAGAATGAAGGCAAACTGGTTGTAATATCATACTATGAGATAGGCCTTGCAAGCGCGATGGCTCGTATATCCTGAGCCCTCTTCCCCGGGGCGCACTGGGGCCCGCAGCCACCCGGCATCTCCCTATACTGACATCAGAGGAAAACTTCATGATAGATGACATGACGTATGATCCAGCAGCCTCGGTGAGTTGGCGATTAGTGATAGCTGTGGGAGATTCCAGTGATGGTTTATCCAGTGATCTGATCCAAGAATCCTTCAATGTAGAATCCGGAGAGTCTCGTAAAAGTGCAGAGTTGTTGTTGCGTTGTTGTTGTAGGTCAGATGGATTGATGTGATGAAAGCTCCATATAAGCAATTGTCCTATTGAGTCTAACGCTCTTGAGCATCGTTGAGATCATAGTGCGGCGGGAGCCCCAAATAATCTCCAGAACCCTAGATTCCAGACCACCCATATTATGAACAAAAAGTTCACCATGATAGCTGTAAAAGCTGCTGAAAGTCCTATTACCTGGGAGAGATGTTAAAGCTGGCAGAAAGGCATATCCTGGATTCACCCCGGGCAAAAACCCTGGATTGACGCATCCGGCTCACGAGCATGTTACGAGGTTTGGCACTAAGCCAGCCGTATGAAATCCTAGTGCCGGTAGAGATGACGGGAGGCGGGTTAGGTGACAGCGGAGCAGTAAACCCTTGGCATTGGTGCTTAACCACACCTTCAGGTAAGCCCAAAGACCGGCGCCTTCCGAAAAATTCCCTTCGGGTCCCTACTGGCGGACCGAGGATATCCTTTCTTGGCTCATGAGAGTTCTGGATTGTTGAGGAGCACGGAGGGCCATGGTCTGTCAGGACGGTGCGGTCCTTTTGTGTTCGTGGTGTTTCCTTTGGGTTCCAGAGTTGTTGGTGGCTTGGCGATATATCTCTCCTATTCTGTCCTTGGCTGGCAGGGGGCAGAGGATGACCGCCGACCATCGATCACCCATTCTCTCACCATCCTTCCTCACCCTATTGCGTATTGAGTCTATCATTATCGCACTTGTGTTGCTTCATTCTTTCGTGCCCTCCATCCACCTTCATGAGAACACCCTCAGATCCATCCAGGGCGTCAAGTAGCGGGGCGCCCCGTGATGCAGCAGCATCTACCAAAAACAAACTTTTCAACGCCAATTCGAATGCGTCGGGGAAAAAGGTCTCGTGGAGCAATTGAAAAATGAACCATTCAGATGCCTGGCCTCTAGGGTTCGACAAGGTTTCGGTGGTTTGTGTGCCCATCGTTTTTCAGTTGGTCGGGGTATACTACATGATAAGAAAGGAGATTAAAAGGGGTTAAGTTAGGGTAAAGGGGACGGTAGGAGATGGATTGCTGGAACGGATGTGGAAGGTATCATATCATAAAGCAAGATTGGGGAATGAAGGAAGGAAGGGCGAGACCTCGTGAATGCTCGAAGCAATTGCCAACCACAAGGAATATCGTTGGATGGAGGCTAGTTGGCCTATCGCTCGAAGGGAGCGAAGAGACACTGGCTTTGCGCCCGAGCAGGCAGACGGTACTCGTAACAGCTCCATAGGGGACCAAACGCTCTTGAAAGAACATCACGATGTCTATCGAAGGAGGCTGGAAATTTTGGCGGAAAATAGTACTGTTCTCGACCGGCTATAAAGTATCCGGACACCCTCTCTCAAATCAGTACCTGCCCTGACGCTATAGCATCCGAATACTTCATAAATTGCCAGGAAGTATCGAAGGACAATTGCGACGGTTCTTCAGATTGGTGGAGAAACCGTATTCCGTATACGGGTAGCAATCACAATAACTTAGGAACCCCTCGCAAACAATAAAAAGACTCGATATCAGTAATCTCGGTCGTCACCAGCGATATATAAAATTGAGGAAAAAATCCGGCATACACCCAGACCGACATATCCCAAGCGCCGCATAACAGCCAAAACCAAATGAAATAAAAACATCAAGCTGTCGTCCTAAAGTAGTGAATTCAAGAAAACGCTTGTTGTCTCGGTCTGGACCCCCAATTCATCGTTCGCCGAATCGAGTCGAACCAGTCTTTGTTATCGGGCTTGCTCTGTACCGCTGGGAATGGGAATCGGGATGCCGATATCATTACGTAATCACCCTCTGCTTAGGAATTAATGCTAGTACACAGTCAAAACATATGGCTCAACTTACGGTTCAATTCTATCCTCTGTCGCCCATCAAATGATACCCAAGCAGTAGTCCGTGCATCCCACGGGACGGCCACGCGGACAACCATCGAGTCCGGGAGTATTAAAGGGCGGAAGGTAAGAGTATGGGCGCAAATGGGAGAGATCTAGATTCGTCAGATCGTAGGCTTCTTGATACTCGCACGCAGAACACACCAAAATTGCCGGAATCTCCGGGTGACAGAGCGAACCTCCGGCGGCAAGGTTATACGCCGTCGACCCCGTCGGCGTCGCAATACACACGCCATCCGCCTGAATGGTCGTCAAGTGCATATCATCCCCATACAGCTCCGTCGAGGACATAGCTTCCCCCCATTATTAGCGCACCACAATTAACCCCCCAAACCTAGATCACTAAGGCAAAGAGGAAAGGGAAAGGAACCCACTAGCGTTTGGCCCCCGATCCACCACAATCTCATTCAATACAATAAACGATTCCCCGGCAGTATGCGTCGGCGGGCGGAGCACCGCTCCGGAGAATATCTCATTGGCAATGTCTGCACCTCTGTCAAGGTCTTCGTTATTTTTTATCCTACGCATGATGGTGCCTATGATTTGCCGAAAAAGAGCGGGGGAGGCAGGTACGTTAGCAAAGGCTCACCAGCCGAATAACAATCCATGGCATTACTTACCCTCAAAGCGCAGCCGCAGCCCCACAGTCACGCCATCCCGTATGGCAGTAGATAGTGTCTCCTCGAATGCAGAGAAATCAAACTTTGTCAAGAACCCCAGGGACCCCAGGGCGAAGGAGAACACCGGTGGGACTACCTTCTGGAACAGCCAGCTCGCGTAAAGGACAGTGCCATCACCGCCAAGCTAGAACTCCTATCAGACAGATTCACACACACAACTACAGAGGAGGGAGGGCGAAGAACTCACAGTGATAACAAAATCAAAGGTATGCGGCCGCTTAGCACATAACTCCGTAGTCCAGTAATGCAGCCTGGATTTATACCCGGGACACTTTTGTACGAGCCCCTCCACATCGAATTCTGGTGCGTCTTTGAGGACGTCCTCAATGTATCTACCCCGGGGACCATCAGCAGCCACACCAACAACTCACGAGCAACCCAAGGAGTACAAACACAGTGTGCTTGCTCCCCCTCTCCCCGTCTAACAACCATTCCACAAGCCTCCTCGTATACCCGATCAGCGCTTTATCATAAGTCTTCGTCAAGATCATAATAGCCCGGACTTTCATCTTAATCTGAATACTCGCTACCCATTTCCCCTATTAGCCCCCCTCCAATGTAATAAATACGCGATCATACCAGTACTCTACTCACCTAAGTGCTTACTCAACTCCCTAACCCCCAATACCATATCCGACAGTTCATTCTTAGTCATAAATGGCGGACTCCTATGTGCTGCGACAATCCTCTCTTCCCCCTTCCCCTCCACCTCCCTACCACTCCCGTTCCCACCCCCAACCGAAGCACACTGGTTCCGCATCTCCAACAAGGCGTGCACGAAACAACTGCTCTTCGTACCAGCACCCATACCCTTGTCATCGCCGCTGTTGTCATGGTTATTAAGAAATTTGGGGAGCGAGGGATTCCCCATCTCATCGATGGACACGATGGAGGATTTGCGGCGGCGGGCGGCCTGGACATGGGGGTCGAATGTTATCTTCGTTTTTTCTCTCTTTGTTAGTTGGAGGAGGATGGAGGAAGGAAAGGGAAGGTACCTGGAGGACATGGTCGTCGGTTTCTTCCCCAGCGCGGTTGAGGGAATTGCTTGATACTTGCTTATGGACTATTAGCTTTGCCGGGTGGGGTAGTAATGGGAGTATACACCTCTGTGTCCAGGACGAGCTCCTCATCGATTGTCGGGATATCGAATTGTACATTTGCCATGGTTACTTGCTTATGGCGTTCGGCAAGTAGAGCAAACACCGATCAGCTTGATATTGGACTGTGCTCGAGTACCGTACTGGACAGTGCAGCGACGGGGGTAATCACGGCTGGCGGGGTGTCAACGCTGGATACAGCAACATGAGCGCAGCCCGGTGGGGATGGTAACATCACGACCGAGCCGGAAGGAATACCGGCATGGCCCTGCTGACTACGGGTAAAGGATCCGATCGTTGTTTTAAAATGATGTCCGACTACCGGTATGATAACTTGTAGCGATACCGGTATGATACAGTCAGTACAGTGCTCCTCTATCTCCAGCCAGTTCAAGCACGATGCCTCACTCATACTTTGTACAAGTGAGGCCGACTGTAGGCCCAAGCTGAAAGAGGTCTCCACACCACCACGATAGGTTAACCAACTCGACTCACCCAGCCCAACTCCCCACGTACAGTACTTGTACCTAAGTACTGTACAGGCCTAGCACCAAAAGTCATGTGTGTAAATCGGCATTTTACACCAAAAATGACAACTTTACATCCGGAAATATCACCTTGATTGCTTTGATATAAAAAAAAATATAGATAAACTTTCTCCAAATCACACGGGACTCATTCTGAAAAATCAAATCCCACAGTCTCTACTGAAATAGGCTAAGGGATTATAAAAACATATAATGCCGCTTTGATTAATTCTATCTTGTTTCTGGGTGAGTTAATAGTTCTTAAATTCATGCAATTTTTGTGCCAGGACCGTAAAGCAGACTGGTCCAAGCAAAAGGAACGAGCAAGACATCAATCATAATACCGGTAAGTCATTGTACCGGTACTGTACATACGGTACCACAGTATTAAAAAAACGAAAACATCCACACTACAGTACCGTGCCATACACATGCCACCCCCCCACCCCCCCAAATTAACAAGTGAAATCATATCGTAAAACAAGAAAAACGCTGGAAAAAAATAAAAATAAAGAAAGAAACCTGGTAATGACAATACCGCACAACCTCACAAAGAAAAGAACGGTGCCGTACCAAGCTATTTTTTGCTCTATCATACCTCGAATCCAACGGAACATTCACCCCTCCTTCGACCTGTCGATCGACTCCTACACTAGGCACAGTATGCTGAGTAATGTTACAGTACGATAGGATATAACGGCGGCATTAGACCAACCGGTACTCCACGAAAAAGGCACAGCAAAGGAAAAGGAAAGAAGAAAATCCCGAACAAAAATACAGAAGAAAAAAAGTAAGAAAAACTAAAAGAGCAATCCATTCCCGCCACCCTTTTCTTGTTTCCTCTTTTTTTTTTAAAAAAAAAAAGGGGGGGGGGGAGAGCGGTAGAAATCATTACTTTTTTTAAAAAAATATCCTTCAGTAAAGAGGAGGGGGGGGGGATGGGGAAACAAATCTACTACCCCATCCTGCGTCTAATCTCCTCTAGAATCCCCATAATCCTCAGCCTGTCATCATTGTCCGAGGTAACCCTCGACAAGCCTTCCAGCACCCCCCTCACAAATTCCTTCTTGCCAAGCGCTTCTCCGCCCCTCCGGACGGAGTGCGTGAACCACTTCTCCGCGACGTAGGCCGCGTCCCTGACCAGCCTCCGGCGCACAGTACCCTGGAAGGGCACCTCATCGCGCCAGTACATTTCGTCCAGAATCCTCAGCACTGTCTCGGCCGGGATGCCGGCTTCTAGGAGGCAGTCCACGACCCAGGTCGGGGCACCAACGTCGCGCTGGTGTTCGTAGGCGTAAATTTCCAGGAGCTGGACCAGGTCATCTAGTACCACTCATTAGAATTGCATTGTGGAAGCTAGGGGATGAAGATAGGGCATACTTGGAGGAAAAATATATTCGGAGTTATTGAACCTGTGACCCAACCGTCGAATGTTGTCGGCCACAAGCTCGTATGGATGGCCTTGGCCCGAAGCCTCTGCATCAGAGTGGATTGAGCTGATGAGTTGTTCCCAACACTTCTTGATCTCACCAGCCCCACGATAATCTGCACCCTGGAAGATGGCAAGACAAATGTCCATGTACCCATAAGGATCCGCAAAGCGATTGAAAAGCTGAATAAAAAATTGAAATCAGTGGTTTGAACAAAATGAAGTAGAATTAAAACATACATCACTAAGAGTAAGCAAGTTCGAATCCAACTCCTTGATCAACTTTTCCTTCTTTGAAGAGTTGATCCGGCCATCTTCCTTGACCCGCCGGAGCACATCGTCCTGGATAACCGCAACGTCTAATTCCTCCTGGAGGGTATGACTAAGCTCATTCATCTTCTGTCTAATACCCATTGGACCGTAACTACCGCAGAAACCCTTTGCTCGGCTAAGAAACTCTAGCCTCCTCTCAAGCGGCAAATCAAAGTCACTCTGGGCAAGCTTGTGAAGAACCTCGGCAGCCCCATAGAAGTTCTCGCGGCGGGCATGATACTGCCACAATAGGTCGTAATGGTCCAGGGACTCCGAGCTCCGTCGCTGGAGATATCCGAGGACATATGGCGAGTCAACCTCGAGGAGCCTATCGGACAGTCCACGTCTGTGAAGCCAATCATAAAGAGTATTATGGAAGACCTCGTCATCGGAGGTATAGATCAACTGCCAGGTTTCATTTCGCAAGCGGGTAGCCGGAGTCGGCATGCCATCCTGCATTTCCGGACTTTGCCCAAACTTCGAATCCAACTCGTCCAATACCTCAAACACCAACTGGTAGCATTCCTCACGCCTTGCGTGGAAGTGAGCTCTCGGGTCCTGTTCACAACTCGATCAGTTCATATCACACACAAACATTATACCGGACGAAAACCAACCGTCGGAGCTGCCCCATCAGCCAAGAATCCCAAAGCTTCATTACCCCTGTCACTCTCCCTGGCGACTGTGAGAGCCAGCTGTACGGATCCCGGATAGTAATTCAAGCTCCTGTATTCTATTAAGGTATCCCGGAGGTTCTCCATTGTCAAGCTCGCAGCAGTCTCCTCGAACAATCGCAAACTCTCCCTCAAAAGCCTGTTCCTGTTGTCCGGATCCCCATCTGTCTTTGCTCTGCGAACCTGCTCAATGGCCTTGAAAACCACGACATCGTCGGCGCTGCAGAAACTTCCGCATCGTCGCCGTAGCGCATCCGCAATGGTGTCCACGTTCAGTCCAGCCGCAATATTCCTGTTGACGATTGCTGTGACCAGCTCCTTCGCAAGAGCGGCCCCGCTATCACTCGTGAATAAGCCAGCATATGTAACCTTCTTGGCCTCCTCTTTTTGGTTGTCCGGAAGACTAAGTATGATATCCCCAAGCTTATCATCAAGCATAAAGAGCACAAACGATATACCCTCGATCATGTTACCAACTAAGGTAACAAGAGCATGCAACATCCGATGTTCAGCCTGCTGGGCAACTTCCTCGACCCTACTACCCAATCCCATCAGGGACTCGGCTCCGGATAATCCATTGATGAAGCTGCGATTGTTTTGTAGGAAAGCCGACAACCTGACGAGTTGCTCCTGGATGGACAGTAGTTTCTCAACAGGAACGCCGCTGTGATAGCTCGCAACACCTACAACACTAGGAACTTCCACAACCATTTGAGCCTTCCAGATCGATCTAACAATCCTAGAGATATAAAGTGCAAGGCCCTCCGCTCTCCCTGAAACCTTGACGCTGTCGAGACTAGGTAATGCCGAAGCATCATAGACATTCTCAGCCCGCGGCCTACCACCATAGTCAATGAAAAACTTCCTTGCGAACTCGGAAACTTCCACGTCTGTAGTCCGAGCCTGTGACTGGTTGACGGTCTCGGTGCTCGCCCCACAGGCGACTGCCAATGAAGAAGCGCACCCCTCCGCTCGCCCATACTTTTCAAAGAAATTCCTAGCTTCGCCCTCCACACCGATCGGGGAACTAGTCATTCCATATCTGATAGCGGCATCGAAGACCTCAATAAGCCGCCTTCTTTTGATGATGTGAACCCCAGAATTGGTCAAGATAGCGACTTCAGTTGGTGGTAGATCGTATTGAACCGCTGGCTCGTTCCCAAACCCGTTGGGTCCCTTGCTAGCCGCAAAGGGTACTGAAATCAACTCAACAGCCTCAACCCTTGAGTCAAGGTTCACAGACATCCCCGTCTCAATAAGTGTAGCCCTTGAAGTCCCTTCCGCCAATATCGCGATTCTCCCGGAATCGGGTGCCGAGAGGAAGAGCTCATCCACAGCCTCCGGCTTGTCCACGAAGCAAAAGAAGTATCCGGGTGCAAACACCTTTGCCCTTCGGGTTGGCGTCAAAGTTGGTCCCGTTGACGGGGGGAATCGAACGTGAATCACCTGCATACTTGTCGGTGCAGATTCCGATCCCCCAAACCCGTATTCCGAAGCCACAGCGCTCATATAAAGCCTGCACCCAGTTGTAGTTGTCGCAATCAAGTGGGTTCTGCGAGCTTCTTGGGAGGTCACGGGACTGATCGAAACAATGGGAGTTTTAGGTTCCAGTAACGGTGTGTTCCCGATCATGACCCGGATGTTGGCAAGCGTGTGCGAAAATGAGTGTGTGATGCTCAGTGAGAAGGCGGTCCCACCCTTGACGTGGAACGCCCTGATAGCCGACTTTGAAGAAAGCGTGTAGAGTAGATTCCTAGTATCATCCATAACCATCTGGACAATATATTCCGTATCCTTCGGCCCACTCAAGAAGGGCAATGGTATTCTGGGAGCAAATGATGAAACACCCCCACTAGTTTGGCAAATCTTCCCACACCTTCCATAAAACCATTTCTCCTCCGCCTTCACTTTCGTCAGCAGATAGGCCCCCAAATTGTAGAGCCGTGAACAGCCATACCTGGTACGTGAATTCATATATATCATTATCCCCCCTCCCACCGAAGAATATCCGCCCTGTCTTCTTAGAGCCCTCAATCACACTAACGCCGAGCCCCTTAGTCGGGACGCTCATCTTAGTCTCAAAAAGTGTAACATCCCTCCCGCCCCTAGCGTTCGGAACCGCCTGTACACCGAGCAAGAAGATATCGACCGTTGTCGCAATAACGAGGACATAATTGACGTCGTCGACAAACACCCCTAATTCATGAATGTAAGGCCCGACAATCCAATGCGCTCAAGCTTCCAGGAAAAGGAAGTGAAAAACTCACCTGGCTTGGGCGACAACAGTCTGACAGCGGTAATATTGTTTGGCTGGGCTTCGTAGCCTTGGAAAGATCCCTGGGTCGTGTAGTCCCACAGGTAGAGACGGTTGTCAACCGTGATCCACGCCTGCTGTAACCCAGCAAACAATCCCATCATCGTATGACTTGTGGCGCGATTGTACTGCTCAAAGATCGAGTCGGGGATAGTGTGCAGGGCGGTTCTCTGGAATGGCTCCCATGCCGATGAGCGTGGGAGGTCATAATCGGATGATTGACCCTCTGTTCACCCCATACCAACCACCATTAGCGCATACCCCAAATATGAGGGAGAGGGGGAGTTCTACGAGAAACTATGTCATCGAGCTGCGGATACCTCGCCTCCGTCGTCAAAAACTCATTAATGGTCCTAGCAGCGCGTGGCACAGGCCCCAGATTATCAGTCGAGGAGACCGGTTTCGGAGTCTGTGGAATGCCAGACTCGGGTCCAGAGGGCACAACAGCGAAGGGCTGTAATGACCGGCCATCTGTGAGGTAGGCCGAGGAAGAGCCGCCAGTATAGGAATTCCTCGAGGAAGACCGTAGCTCTGTGGGGAGGTCGGGGTATACTGGGTTCAGTGAAGAGGATGGGCCGCCGCCGCCGACGTTCGGGGCAGAGTATATTGAAGAATGGTATTGGCGCTGAGAAGGGGGTGTCTCGAATATTGACATTTTCTTTCGAATGATTTCGCCCCTCACGCGTTTCGCAGTGTTGAAAGGAAAGGAAAAAGCCCAACACGAACGAGGAGATGAGGCTTTCCTTTTTCTCGCCGAGCCGTGGTCAACGGTTAATCCGAGGTTCTTTCCCTCTTTTCCCTCGCGCCGGCTTGTGGTCGGGGAAAGGGAGGTCGCGTGGTTGTAAGGGTTGGGAAGGGCTTTTCCAAGAATCGCCTTGCTGATCGCGTCCGTCAGGAGGAAGCTTGATGAAGGTTCCTTAGGGCACGGTGGTGGGCTGGGAGACAGGCGTTCTGGGCGCGAATTAACAGCGTTCAAGCCGCGATTGATTGCGCTGAGAGTGGCTCACACAAATTGCAGTAAGATACTTTGGGATCCGCTGGACTCCTGGAGAGTCGAACAACATCGTAGTGCAAGGTTGAAGCATTGAGCACGGGGAAGCTACCGGCACTCTTGGCGCGACCGCTTTCTCGATCCCCCTTGTTTGGCGGCTCAACAAACTGCTAAGTTACAGTATTAACTTACCCGTTACCGCAGCAGCCTCTTGCAAACTTAAATTAATTACCATAGGTTGTAATAAAGGGCTACGCTATCTGCCGCCATCACTCATTCATTAACTTACCTCGGAGCTTCTACAACCATCCTCCATAATTCCTTCCTCCCATCCCGAGTGGCTGCGGCACTCCTTCTGTATAAGTAGCCCACGGTATTTACGTTTACCACTACACACAGTATACAAATCATAACATTCCCCAAGGTCTCAGCCCCGCTGTGTAGTGCGATGGGTACAGTACGGTACGCTACCGTTACTATACAAGTATAGATACTCCAACTCTAATACCAGGTCATGACACAAAGATTTGGTATTCATACGGACCGCTCGAGAATCTACCAAGCATAAATAAGATCCCTCGCCCCTCCCTCCATCCAGCCCATAGTCTATCCACCATTGTTTTGGCATTGCATCCCACCCCTTAGGTGGCCTTCTTCCCCTGAGCAGCCTCTCTTTCCTTCTTCCTCAAGGCTCTCTTCCTGATACTAGCATGCATACCCAAGTTCTTGCTCAAAACCCGACCATTCCAGGTGCCGAGAAACTCCTGAATACCCCAATGCATCAAACCGTGGCTCCAGTACGGTGTAATGGTGCCCTCCATACCCGCAGCAGTCCCCTTGAGTCCAATCTTCCCAAGCGTAGCACTAACAAAACCCTTCGGCGTAGGAATCATCATGCTGGGTCTGCGAACCTTGCTCATGGCAGAGGTGATCAAGTAACCCACAACCAATTGAACCTGCACGCCATCACTCTTGAGTTCAGCGCCGAGAGCGGTAGACCAGTGCTGCAAGAAAGCCTTCGAGCCGGAGTAAGTCGCCAAAAGGGGAGTAGGAAGTAAACCACCAAAAGAGCCCATGGTCAAGATCAACCCTCTCTTTCGAGAGGCCATGCCGGGAGCAACGATTTTCGTAACTTTGAGTGTACCATTAACATTGATGGCGATGATCTCGTCCATCCTCCCCCCCCGCCGTTTCCAAGAAAGGGACAGGGATATCGTGGCTTTTCCCAACGTTGTTGATCAGGATGGCGATGTCCAGATCCTTCACCAAAGCCCTCAAACGCTCGTAATCGGCCGAGTCATTCTCAGCAAAGTCCATGGCCAAAGTTTTGGTCTCGATACCGGAGCACTTTGACTCGACTTCCCGAGCTAGAGTAGCGAGTTTCGATCGGGTGCGTGAGACGAGAACGACGTTGAATCCCTTCGCGGCGAGTTGCAGGGAGAATTCCTTTCCAATACCATCCGAAGCGCCAGTGATGAGTGCCCACGACCCTTTCGGCCCGAATTTGCGTAGCTATAATAGCAATTAAATCAGTACCCTACCTAGTCCTCCGTGGGTCCTGGAAGCAACGTACATCTGTCCCACTAAGAATGAACAGGCTCGAGAAAGCACAGAAGAGTTTGAGTGAAACGTTGAGGACAGTAACAGCACCCAATAGAGCAAGAGTGAACAGCCCAATCGGACCGATAAAGGAGGAGATTCTGGTAATAAATTCGCTGGAGGACATGACGATGTTGGTATTCTGCAGCAGCCTCGAAGTCGGTATCTTTTAGTTTCGGGGGGAAGGGTCTACCTTTTTCTTGAGGGGAGCCTGGCCGCCCTTCTTGTTGTGTTGGGAATTTTCAACTCAACATTGATACGAACCGAGAACGTGGACGCATGCCGAGGCAACACTCTCCTTCCTCGAGTACCTTACTCGTACTGTAGACTACCGTACGGTACTGCACTCGTACAGTACCAGCAAGTCAACGCTAACACCCATCCACGACCGATCGACGCAATCTTTCTCTCGAGTGACAAAGTATGCAACGCTTGTCGGGACAAGCATAATGCCAGTTGGAGCCCAATTTTATTCTTCTAGGGCACCCACAATACCACCCACGGCATCCACGAAAATTCCTTCTCACCAAACCAAGCAAGTGTGCTACTGCTTGGACATTTAGTACTGAGAAGGCCAAAATGTTTTTCCAAAACCCCATGATGCCGATAAGCCAATTTGGGATCACCACTCTCTTCGATGTTAGTTACTGTTTGAGCTTTTCTTCATCTCTTCTCCCTTTGTTTCACAACCACACAACCATGCCATATTCAGCTATGGTATTCCAAGGTTCTCATATGTTTTTCTTCAGGTTTTGTCGAATTCTTTCCTCCGAGGTCCTCATATTACCGACCTCGGGTTTTTGGTATTTTCTTTCACTTGATAGTTCAGTTAGCATAAAAGCCCACAGCTGCGCAGGTGGTAAGAAAATCAAGCTTCTTTCTCGTCAGCAGTCATATCAATTCACAAAGTTCCCGAGTGATATATGGTGTTTGCTCGTTTCCCCTTGGGCGCAATTGATAGAAGTAACTTGGCTTTAGCACTGGTTGGACCGCAATGGCGATCCCCAACAATAGCCCACACAATATAACCTAACGCGCTCTCTTCTCAATTGAAGACGAGACAAAGTTACTGTGCTGGCGTAGGTTTCTGGAGGAACATACCCGGGTATGAGCAAATGGAGTGGTGCATTGGAGCTTGAACGACGCTTGATCAAGTTCGGAAGAAGCCCCCCCCCCCCAACCCAAAAGCAATGAAATTCTATTTACTCGACTTCACTCATAACTACAACGTAGGAATGAAAGCGTACTCAATGAATCCAATCCGCTCCGCCAATGCGAGAAAGAAGACTCCAAAGCATGAGACCCTAGTTTACAGACTACTGGCTCAACTCCTTGCCGAATATACTAGAGAACCATCGTGAAAACCCCCATCTAGAATAATAAAAATTAAAAAAAACTCGAAACTGATCGATCATCTAGTTATGCTCATCTACGCTGACAGCTTCTTTCTTGTCTTCGCTAGCGCGTCCAGCAGCATCTGTGGAGGAATTTGTCGATACCCTTGTGGATTATTGGACACCCTATTAGATATGTTAACACTATTAACGGGTGGGGTCAAATCTGAAAAGGAAGTACCATTTCCAGAGATCCTCGCAAGCTTGCTCAAGTGTCATTTCAGCCTTCCACCCGAGCTCCTCATTCGCTCTAGTTGGGACCGCCGTAAGATCCAGAACATCTCCCTTCCTTCGGGGGACAACCTCATAGGGGAGGTCTCTGCCAACAGCTTTCGAGAAGGCCTTAATCATTTCGAAGACTGTGGACCCTTTTCCGGTGCCAAGGTTCCACGCCCGGCATCCAGGCTTGTCTTTTCGGAGTTTGTTCAGAGCTGCAATGTGACCCTTGGCAAGGTCAACGACGTGTATGTAGTCGCGTATCGCAGTACCATCGTGGGAGGCATAATCTAGTTGGGTGAGCTATCTAAGTTGAGAGCGACCCCATCTGAATCGACTCACCTGTCCCGAAGACCTTAAGCCTCTCCCGGCGCCCGACGGCAACCTGCCCCAATAGAGGTAGAAGGTTGTAGGGAACGCCCTGAGGATCCTCCCCCATGATTCCTGACGGATGGGCGCCAGCAGGGTTAAAGTATCTGAGAAGCGCAGCATTCCAACCAGGATGCGACTCGACATGGTCCTCGATAACTACGGGGTTAAATCAGTACTAATGCGCCAAACCACCAGCGGTGCAAGGGAGCTGTGGAGCCAGTTTATGGAGGGCGAACACAAACATACCCATCTCAATCATCATCTTGGTTCTTCCGTAGGGGTTGGTGGGACCAATGGGGCAAGTCTCCGGGATGGGGATCATATTTGGATATCTCGTAGCGTCACCATAAACGGTGGCTGAAGAAGAAAAAACGATGTTCTTCACGCCATTCGCTTCCATGGAGCGTAGGAGAGAGATGGTTCCTCCAACATTGACGCGGTAGTATTCAACAGGAATCTCAGTGGACTCTCCAACGGACTGCGGTTCCACCTGTCAGCCGCACACCCAGAATTGTGTGTGATCGTGGGGGGTAGGGCTGTCGCGGGTATATGGCCCTGAACAGGGCACGCGTGCAGGAGAGTTACAAACCTTCAAGGCAGCAAAGTGGATAACAGAATCGATATCCGGGTGATCTTTGAATATTTTGTCGAGCGCTTCCTGGTCGGTTACGTCCGCCTTGTAGAATATCGGACGTTTACCACAGATGCGCTCGATACGGTTAAGAGACTCCTCCGAAGAGTTGTAGAGGTTATCAATGACAATAACCTCATAACCAGCAACCAGAAGCTCTAAAGTGGTAAAAGAGCCAATGTAACCAGTCCCGCTATTAATATCGCGAGAAATTTCAGTCAGGTCTCTGTCCACTCGGTAAAAACAAACACACACGATTGGCCAACTCACCCAGTGACCAGAACAGTGCCTTCTTTCGCGGACATCTTTGGCCGGGGGGGTGATCGAGAGGGAAAAAATTGATATGGCTGGTAATTAAGGAATAGAGTAGCCTAGTTTGTTGAGGGTTGATTAGATTGCAGGAAACAAGCGTCAGTAACACAGCGGGAGCAGGAAGTTTTTGTTTGCTGAGCTGTCAAGAGGGGGGGGGGTGCGGTGGAAGCAACGGGGAGGAAGGGAGGGAAAAAAGGTCGGGGATGATCATCAAGACCGGGCGCTATCAAGTTGGGAGAGAGAGGAGAGAGTAGTACGGTATGGTGGGGGAGGGGTTGAGTTGCTCTCTCTCTCTCTCTCTCTCTCTCGGCCGTGGATTCACCCACCACCACCAGCAGCAGAATATCAAGGAGAAAGCCTCATGCTCCCTCCCCATCCTCTCTCCCCCGCCTGTACACCGAAGCCAGAGTGTATGGTATGATACTTGTCCCGAGCATGGTGAAAGTAGTGCAGACTTACTAGTACGCCAAGGGCGGCCAGAAGCCACAAAGCTCGCTTGTTCGTAAAGACAACAGGGTCCATACTCGTGTGATAATCTCTCCTTGCCCTCCGGAGTGAATGTGTTTTTTATTGCCCTGAATCCCAAGTCCTCGTGTGAATTTACTCTCCGGAACGCACAAGGTGGCTTCTAGCACGAGAACCGGTAGTTTACCGTAAGCGGCTGCCATCGATGTAGGGCGCCCATTCGGCATTGAAGCTGACTAAGTGACCACCACACCCGCACTTTTCTCTGGACACGGACGGGATTTCGGGGCGGGGGGAATATAAATTTAAAAGGGCCTGACTTCCCGGAACCAAGTGCTCCTGGCTATCACACCTAGTCCCGTTCCGCCGCATCTGGATTCCTCAATTCCCTTTTAACCGTTCAAATGTGATTTAGCAATCACTTAAACGTGGCTTCCTCATCCTGACCCCTGGATATCGGGTTATGTCGGGGAGGCGGTCTGTGGGAATGTCAGAGATTCAATGAGCAGTTGTTTCGTTTCGGCCCTCATTCAAATTCATGTAGGAGCTATCCAATTAAGCTGCGCAGAAGTAAGTACGAAACATGTGTGCTATATTCATATACTGAGGGAATAGATAAAGTGCTGTCAATGTGCGAACCAGCCGGATTTTGGATGCAGCAAAACTTGTACCCATGACCCCTCTCATCTCAGGTCCGGACACGATCTACCGAAGGATCACAGAGGGTCACTCGAGAGTTCTTGGATACCACATTGGCACGGAGCATGCGTGGGTCTTTTCTTGTGTCACAGAGGATGGTATGCGGGAAAAGCGTGGAGTTTCATTCCCAGCCCATGCACTTATATAGAGTTTTCTGAACTAAAGGAATGCAAGGCAGAGCAATATCTGCAGCCCGTTTCGGTACGGGAGTAATTGTTGGTGATTATCCGGGCTTCAAAAGCTCAATCTCGTGCAGTACGCGCCAATTCCGAGCCCCAATACCTTGATAACGGTAGTTGCCGATCCTTGTGCCTCGTCCTTGACCGTGGCAACAAAGCTTGCTTAATTCGGAGCTATGCGTGAGCTCTCGCCCAATATTGGATTCTACAGATGCCCACCATTAAGAGTCCAAGAGCCTTGAGCATGTTACAATTGGTACTGGCATTTGTCTCCAGGATCCTGCTTTTACCGGTGCTTGGTATAAACTTGATTGTGTGAATGCGTGTATTGAAGGAAAGGGTTACATGAGCTTTTTTTCACATTCAAGTTTCCTAGCAGTGAGGTCCTTGCCGCGAAATTATAGTAATTACGACGAAAATCCACAAATCTTTTTACCCCCCACCCCTATAACAATATGAATATGAAAATCTAGGCGTCCTCGAAAGCGAGCACCTGGAAAAATATTAGCTAATAGTAGCCAAAAAGAAGGTTGGATGCGCTCACAATAGCAGTTCTTGTGGGGATGTAAACTTGTGTGAAGTTCTTCCGCCCGTTCCAGCCGAGATCCGTTGTGAAGAAACGAACACTCTCGTCGATTCGGCCCAACCCACCCAACTCCTTCCGGTCAGTGTTCAACACGATGCGGTATGTTCCCGCTTGCTCGACTCCGATCCGGTAACCCGCAAAACTCTCCTGTAAGTGGATAGACCATTGTTTAGAATACGCTAATATAGGTATCGTAGTATAGATATCGTGAGGGGTTTAACTTACTGTGGGATGGAAGTTGAGTACGAAAACCAACCCTGCACGCTCAAATACAATAACCTTATCACCCTCATGCTTCAAGCTGATGTGAGCTTGGGGTGAATGGAGCCATCCATAACGTTGTTCAAGATGTTGCATGGAAGCATCAAATTCGTTGAGAAATTTGTATCTCAGGAGGGGGTCATCGAGGATATTCCATTGCCGTCTAGCATAGTGGAAAGAATTATTGTTACCGACACGGGGGAAGTCGAGCCATTCAGGGTGGCCGAATTCATTACCCTCAAAGTTGAGATAACCCTCACCGCCCAATCCATGAGTAAGGAGTCTTATCATTTTGTGGAGGGCAAGGCCGCGTTCAATGATGGGGGTAAAGTCGGTGAGTGTCGACATGTGAGTGTAGAGCTCCTTGTCACAGAGCCACATGAGAATTGATTTGTCTCCAACCAACCTGTGATCATCAGCACCAGAGAAGCAATGTGGGAAGGGATATACATGTGTGCCAACATACGCTTGATCGTGACTCTCAGCATAAGCAATAGTCTTCTCGCCATGTCGTCTATTGGTCAAAATCCAGCAGATGTTGGACATATCCCAGTCATCGTCCTTCTTTTCTTTCAGCAGCTTAATCCACATGTCTGGGATGGCCATCGCAAGGCGGTAGTCGAAGCCAACACCCCCAAGGGCAAGGGGAACACACAGACCGGGCATCCCAGATACGTCTTCTGCAATTGTTATCGCCTCGGGAAAGTTTTCGTGGATCATTTCATTGGCCTTGCAAAATATTTGGTAAGCGAGGCAAAGACTGGGCCAACTTTGGTTTCATACCAGCATGAGATACACTACTCCTTCTTCGTCGACGTTGCTCCCAAAGTACTCGTGATACCCACCAGAAAAACCCCTACTCTCGTCAGCGCGAATCGGTCAAAATAACTGGGCTTAAACATACGTTCCAATTCCGTGATGAGTATAGAGGATACTTGTGACACCGTCGAACCGGAAGCCGTCAAATTGATACTCCTCCATATAAAACCTCAGATTTGAGATGAGGAAACGTAATACTTCGTGATGCCCATAGTTGAAGAGTCTAGAATCCCACAATTCGTGCCTACCCCGTGATCCCTCGTGGAAATAAAGGTGGTCGCTGCCGTCGTACATGTTAATTCCGTCAAGGACGTTTTTGCATGCGTGAGAGTGGACAATGTCAAGAAGGACAGTGATCCCCATTCCGTGAGCGGTATCGATCAGTTCCATAAGCTCCTCGGGGGTTCCATATCGGCTAGAGGCAGCAAAGAACGAAGTGACCTGATATCCGAAAGAAGCATAGTAAGCGTGTTCTTGGATAGCCATAAGCTGGATTACGTTGTACCCAAGCTTCTTTATCCGAGGAAGGACGTTTGCGGTAAACTCCGTATAAGTTCCGACTCTATATTCCGTTGTGCTGATGCCTACATGCGCCTCATAAACGCGAGCAGACTTGGGCTTCTTGGGGCGAGGGTGTTTGAAAACATATTTCTTCTCGGGATTCCAGAAGACGGCGTCATATACGGAGGAAACACTCAGGTCTTGGGTGACACGCTTGATCCACGCTGGAAGACGGTCTACCCTCTCACCCGAAGGGAGTTGAAAGTCGATCTGCAGAGGGTCAGAATATGTGAAAGGCAAGAAAGGGGACTCGGGGTGTAACTCGCCTTTACTTTGGTGTTATGGGGAATAGCAGGCTTTCCGTTGACGGGTGGGAGAGCTATTTCCCAAACGCCGAAGTCATTCTTTTTCATTGGATGAGACTGCCTGTTCCAGCCATCTAGATTGGTGAGAAAGCAGCCAGATATGGTTAGGGACTAGGGCAAGCCTACTGAAATCTCCGATAAAATTGGCATTTACAGCATTTGGAGCCCACTCGCGATAAGTGATGGTTCCATTGCGAGCAACATTGATGCCAAACTTCTCATACCCCTAGAACAAGCAAACACATTATCAGCATTGGATGAAGGAACCAGCATGCTCGAGCGAAATTGACCAACTTTTGAGAATTCCTTCAGCCCACCCTCGTGGCTGTTGAGTTTCTGAAGCCATTCAGCAGCCTTAGAGAAGCGGCGGCGAAGGTCGTCCTTGAATGGGCCAAGCCATGGGTCCATCTCGACGATGCCAGTGCCATCAGCGGGCGTACTGCCGGGAGCATTGCTCTGAGTAACCTTCTTCACGGGAGCAGTGGCGGGAGCAACAGTGTTCTTGGAAGCGTGAGTGAGATCCATTGCAGTGCTTTAGAAGAGGAATGGAAGTGAGAACACTATCTATACGGGAATTGGAGTGCACTGAGTTGAGAAGGCGGGGGAATGTGCTCTTAAGTAGGTGTAGGAGCAGCTTGGTGGATGGAAAAGGTCGGACGGATAGTTTCGCCGGCGATTCATAGAGTGATGGGATGGATGGGAGGGGTGATGAGGGGGGGGGCAAGACCTGCAACAGAGGAGGTGAGGAGGAGAAGGAGGGAGGAGGAGGGGCTTTTTTCCTTTCTTTTCCTTTCCTTTCTTTTCCTTCGTATAGACGGTTGAAGTCAACTTGATAAGTTAGATCACGGCCCCTCTCTAAGGGTCAGCAAAAAAGTAAAAATAAGATAGAATAAAATAAATACCGTACTACGTCATCTCGAATGGTGGCTGGGGTCCACAAAGATTGCATTTGCCTCGTGGTTGCGGCCGAAAAATTGGCGGGTGCCTGGATATCCTGAGCCCGGGTACATCTAATACCGATACCGCAGACAGTGATCCGCCATTGCTATCACACAAGTGGACCCTCGGGCCATCAACCCTTCTGACCTTCGACACTCGTAGGAAGGTGAGGGAGATGTTCAACGCTCAACGCTCATCCACCAGAGTGGGGAGTAAAAGCTGCCGTACCGGTATTGCCTGCTACTACTGCGGTGGGCACCTCTTTATCAACACCGCACACCAGTCCGTGACCTTTTGGGGTAGAACTTAGCCTGAGCAAGATAAAGTGCGCATGCAGGTAACACCCCGAAGGGAAGAAAATCTCGCAATCGTTTTCTTCTTCCCTTACCTTCCTCCTCTCCATCTCCACTGCAGATGCAAATTTTCACTTTATTGGTGACCCTTTTCTCCTCCCTCTGGTACACCCGTACTGTACTGTACCGGTACTCGAGTGCTGCCTCCTTTTGCCGGACTCCCATTGCAGGTATCTATCTGTGCGGCTAATGGATGTGAAGTTAAATAAGGCAGCAAGCAAGCGAGCCTGGAGGCACACCCCTAAAAAAGCTAGCTTTAAAAGCCGGTATTATACAGTACGGTACTGGTATCATTGATCACTCCAAGCTGCCTCACTTTCTCGTTGTTGCATTCTTGTTTCTGTGGCTTCTGTGGTTGGCTTGTCTCAGTGCCGGTCAAGTGATCCGCTCAGGGGACCAAGCAATCGGTCCGCACGCGTTTGTTTGGTCCAACTGAGGGAGGCGGGCACATCAAACCGAAACCAACACAATAATAGCTTTCGAAAATTTCCAACCACCATCAAATCTTTAGGGAGACATGGCCCCGTGGGAGTTCCTGGGACACACTCCTCTCTGGCCCTGTGTTTTCTGATTTTCAATGAGAGAAATATTCGTGGAGATAGTAAATTTTTGGATTCCCCTTAAGATGGTCGTTCTCATGGTTACGGCATTTTAACCAAAACCCCACTATTTTGGATGTGTTATGTAAGCAAGCGGGTTACCGCGAGCGTTGAGTTCGAGTTCCCGGTATGATACCGTATCGGTACCGTACCCCTGCAGAAGACGGTGGACCAACGTTCCCTGCTGTCCCGTGCTCGCAGCAGGCCGAAAGTCACGAGAACAGGGGTCGTGAATGTGTACTCGAGTACGGTACGGTACTCGTACAAGTATGGGGCGCTCGGACACGCACCGGATTTTTTGCCATGCGGTACAAGTTGTTTTTGCGGATCCCTGTTTCTGGGTGCTTCCTGCCTGCAAAGAGTTCCTTTGGTGGTAGCTACAGTAGGTTGGGGAGAGACAAAATGGCATGCAGTTAGTCTAAGGTCCCTCCCTGGTCCTCCCCCTGATGATAAAGCTCCATTCATATTGATATCCCTCCCACCCTTCGTGCCCCTTCCTCCTCTACCACCACAACCACCACCACAACCACCACCACTACCACTGGTTACCATTCTCGTACACTACATTACCTTCTCCAAGCTCAAGTTCCGCTACATAGCCGTGTAGGTAAAGTAATTATCCTTTCCTGCGTCAACCGGCCATCCTGCATCCGCAGGAGATGAAAAGACAGAAGGAGGGGGAAAGAAATTAAAAAAATAATACTGAATGCCAAACTAAGGATACCACTGGATCAATGTCTGCCACGACTACCACCACCACTGCCGCTCAGGGCCACGCCCAACCGATTACTGCAGAAAATATTCTCCACCTATTCCCTGAAATTGATTCATCCCTTGCTGATACTGCCACCAACGGGGGGGGCTCTGGAGAACTTCAAGGCTACGACGAGGAGCAAGTTCGTTTGATGGAGGAAGTTTGCATTGTGTTGGATGAAGATGACAAGCCAATTGGATGTGCATCCAAGAAAGTTTGTGAGTTTTAAACTCGACCTAGCTTTCAAGCTTCTAGAGCTAAGGGCTAACCAAAACTACTTTAGGCCATTTGATGAAAAACATCGACCTCGGACTCCTCCATCGTGCTTTCTCTGTCTTTTTGTTCGACCCAGAGGATGGCCGCCTCCTTTTGCAGCAGCGTGCAGATGAGAAGATCACCTTCCCTAGTAAGAAACCCTCAATCATCTCTCCTCAAGCCTTGATAGACTAACCTGCCTACTTTACACCTCAAACTAGCCATGTGGACCAACACCTGCTGTTCTCACCCATTGGGTATTCCCGGCGAGACCGGAGCTGATCTTTCGGCCGCTATCCAGGGTGTCCGTCGCGCTGCCCAGCGTAAGCTCGGCCAAGAGCTCGGAATTCCTTCAGGTCAGGTCCCATTGGACTGGTTCAAGTTCCTAACTCGTATACACTACAAGGCTCCAAGTAATGGTTTGTGGGGGGAGCACGAAAGTATATAATCCATCTTTAGCTAAGCGATAATTCCTACTAACCTCTACACAGTTGACTATATCCTCTTCATACAAGCAAAGGTCGATCTAAACATCAACCCTAACGAGGTCCAAGCCTACAAATATGTCAGTGCAGATGAGCTCCGGGAGATGTTCAAGGATGAGAAGCTCTCCTTTACACCATGGTTCAAGCTCATTTGCAACACGATGCTCTTCGAGTGGTGGTCGAACTTGGACAACTTGGATGCCTTCACGAACGAGACTCAGATTAGAAGAATGTAAATGGCACCATCCGAGATCCACGTCGTATATTGGGTGCCGTACCCTCAACCACCTTCTTTGGCTGCTCTTGTTGTCGCCATTCCACACTCTGTATTGTATAGGGTAGGTGGTAATAAAACATGAATTCGACATTCATCCGATTGTTTCTATCGCGGGAGATTTCTCCGTGATGCCCATGTACCTCCCACCAATTGGACGTGGTCTCCACTTGTCACTTTTGCTAGCAGCCGAGACATGAGGACATATTGAAACATAGATCGCATATCCTAGCGATATTTAACTACCGGTAGGATAAATACCAGTGTATGGAATAGGGGACCGAAAATAGTGCCTTGGTTTGATCATGAGCAAATACTGCTTCCCCCAAAGACTACAATCACACCATACTGGTAGCCGGTGCCAAGGTTACCGGTACAAGTACTTGAATACCGGTACTCGTGGTGGAAAGGAAGCATTTAGTCACTGCGGCACAAACGTGGCATTATTATTATTATTATTATTTGCTAGGTCCTCAACTTTATTTGCACCATTAAAGCTGCCGGAGAAATCGTGGCAAATGCCCAAAAGCACGGCCCACGAAACCCCTTAAACAAAAGAAAACTTCTCTCCCCTTAAAACAAATAAACGGTAGAATGACATGCAATCACATCACAATCGAAAACAATTCATAGTTTATGAAGCCAGATCGGCCTGTCCCATAAAAGGGAAATCCCCTAACAGCATAGTAAGGGCTCGGTTCGGTGGGGTCAGGCGTCGTCTTTGGGCACGATTGCGATTGCGAAGCCGTTACCACGCTGGAAGCCGATGGCACTTTTATCACTCGTAGTTTTACCTTCTCACCAATCACATACCGGTACCGTAGACTATGTATCATACACCGGCCGAGCCGGTACTCTTGGCGCCAGTGCGTAAAAAGGGCTTAAGGGATGACTTCCCCCAAAACACCACAACCGAACCATACAAAGCAAGAATTCTTCACGAAGGAGGATGTCTACCCCCATGAATTCATGATCTACCCTTGTATGCTCTGGGCGGCCAAAGAGCTAGGCATTGGAGAGACGAGAGTAAGGATGAGCATCGGATGGAGATGGAGATGAGATGGGGAGATGGAGATGGAGATGAGCGAGCGCGTGACTCGCGGTTTGGCGATCCAATAGAACGCTGGGCTCCTACGGTGTGCCATACAGTAAGGTGCCCGGTACCACAAATACCTCCAATCACCGTACTTTGCAAGCACGATACCACTATCGCTTCCATACTCGTACCGCAGTTAACTTCACTCGTGCCGGTAATTTACTGTGTGGGTCCACCAACCCGATCCCCTCCTTACTCGAGTAACGCCTCATTTGACGCCTCATTTGGCGCCTCACGCCTCTCCCCCTGTAAATTATCGTTAGATCACTCTGTAACCTGATATCATACGAGTACTGCCATCCATTAAAACCCTTTCGGGGCCTTGCCGTACCATAGTTAACTCAACCCTACCAGTATTTCTCCTTCGGAGCTTCCCCTAACCTATGTGCCTCGGCGCGCAATCGTTGGCCCCATCGATTCGACCCTAACGAAGCCCCTCCCTCCCCCGCCACTCGAGTAGCATCGCCCAGACATTCTTGTCTCCGATCTCCCTCACCCGCGACTTTCCACTGCAATTTTCCACTACCTACTGGTGCCGCTGCTATGGGTCCTTCTTCCAACCCACTGTCCTCTCCTCCACGACTCCCTTCGCCTCCTCCCTTCACTGAAGTCCAAATCTCACCTGTTACGCTATCCCTCTCCCTTTCCAAGTCTCCTGTGAGGCCCGTGTCGGGTTCTGTCACCCGTCGCATCCGCCCTGGCACCAGGTCTCGCCATATCGCTACTGGGCCTCCACTAGTCCCCCTCAGCGAACTCGATTCGGCTTTTCAATTGCAAGAGCATTTGGCCTCTTTACTCGCAGCCACCACTTCTCCGCCGGGCTCAGATAGCACTGTTCCCCTATCCCGAGAAGCATGCGAACGCCTGGCGGCACCTCCGGAGGGTATTGAAGAATACCTATGGTGCTACGAACTCACTCGTCGCCTGACCAGGGATTTGAATACCTTATTGGTAGCTCTCCTCAAGGACAATTGTACGGCTTCGTCTTGCCCCGAGATGAGAGCGAGTGAATGGCAGTATCTTTGCGCTGTGCATGATCCGCCGCAGTCTTGCTGTGCAATTGACTACTCTACGCATACCCTGGACCAGGCTGCGACTATGCTTTGCACTACTCGCTATTTCCCTAGTAGGCTGAGTCTTCAAAATGCCAGTGTCAAGCACTTAGCGAGCATCTTTAGGAGGTTGTATAGGATATTTGCGCATGCCTGGTTTCAACACCGGAGCGTTTTCTGGGAGGTGGAGAACGAGTTTGGGCTATATTTGGTTGCTCCCTCTGCCCCCTCATTACCTGTCGTCTGTGTTCCCTAACTGCGGTAGCCTTAGTTCTTTAAAACGGTATCTGAAAAATACAGCCTGATCCCTGAGGACAATTTGACTCTCCCACCGGAGGCTGAAGGCTTAAAGTCTAAGAATTCTTTTGGCGAGGTGGACTCTGATGAGGAAGAGATTGATGAGTTTGACCGTAGGGCTAGCGCTAGAGAACATGGACAGGAGTTAGATGAGGATGAGGACTATCCAGATAGCGATGAATCGGAATCTGATGAAGAGGAAGCCGATGGAGAAGAGGAAGGAGAGGTTGAAATTGGGAGCAGGATAGTAGGCGACGAAGTTGAAGATGATGAATTCGATTTGGATATCGATGATGATCACTCATTAGAAGAGGGTACTGGGAATAGCGCCTTGAACCAGACACATGGAAACCTCGAGGTCGAAACGAGACACGGAGAGAGGGAACAAAACTTGCTGCTTCTACCCTCACCCCGGAGTCACTCGTTGGCTTCGTTAAGGAATACCTACAAGTTAGCCTTTGGCGCGGCTTATAGAGCTGCTCCCTCGGATACTACTTCGACTTTGGACATCGCTGTTTATACTCCATTCCTCTCTTCTCTTGGTGCGGTTCGTGGAAGGCATTTTGACAAGACCCAACGCTTATTGGCGAGGCTGTACTCAATCGTAAACTCTGTGGCCGCTGAGGAGAAACGAGAGTTGATGGTAGATGCCCGAATCATCCTCCTAAGTGATATAGAGTCCAAAGAGGAAGGCGAGACTTCTGGGTTTGGGCCAGTTATTGACCTACGTGAGCTTGCAAAATCTGGGCGGGAATGGAAGAACATCATTGTGGGAACACGCAACCCGGGGTCCTCGGAGGGGCAGGAAACTAGACAGGAGGAAGAAACGGAGGGCCAGGTCATCGAAAAGGCATTCCTGGGCTATCGTGGCGATAAGGTTACCGAATGCACCGATGTATGGCGCTGCGAAGTTGTCACTCCAAGTGGAGAGAAGTCAGAAGAGGCAGTTGAAGACGATAGGCTTGACGATACTGCGGTCGAGCACTTGATAGTAGCCGGTTTGTTGCCTACAAACACTACCCCACACATCCGCTTACTGACCCGTATAAAGTTGGCGGGACGTTCGACCACCTCCACCCCGGCCACAAACTCCTCCTCACAATGACCGCCTTCCTCCTATCTCCAAACGCCGCAGCGCCCCGTCTCGTGGCAGGCATAACTGGCGAAACGCTCCTTATTAACAAGAAGCACAGCGCACACCTAGGCTCCTGGGGCAGCCGCTCGGCAGAAGTCGTAGACTTCCTCTGCAGCATCACCGACTTTTCCGCGAACCCATCCCCACCCTTGACCTCGCCTTCATCGTCGACGCCGGAAACGGACATCACGCCCCGGTCAATCACCAACACTATCCCCTGTGGTGAAAAGGAGCTTGTCATCGAAACTGTAGAGATTAACGATCCCTTTGGGCCCACGATTACTAACGAGGCTATATCCGCGCTCGTCGTATCCGAAGAGACAAAGAATGGTGGTGAAGCGGTCAATAAGAAGCGCACGGAAAAGAGCTGGGATGCACTGCAGGTGTATAAGGTGGATGTTATCGAGAATGAAGGCGGGGTTAAAATGAGTAGTACGGATATTAGGAGAAGGCTGGAGGAGGGGAGTGCTGCATGAGTGGGATACCTTACTGCTACTACTGTTTATTGGTGGATCTTTCAACCCTAAAGTGGCCGGATGAGCGGATGGATGGGCAGCGATTCCATTGCCCCCCCTTTTTTTTGTGGTGTGGTTTTATGTTCCGTATAGAGGGAATCGGTGGTTTATGGCATGGGGTTGGAAAAGTGGGAATATAAAACGAGTCATTGCTGCCGAATACCGGTATCATAGTTGACTTGTACCGTATGTTATATAGACACCCTGAGCGTGAATTGGAATACCTGTGGGTACCATGAGTACCGTAGGGCAAGAAGCCTGCAGGACCGAGTGAGATTGAATGACTACGGTGTATTATGATACTATAATGCTAGTCTGATACTGTCAAACTATGGGGCGACAAATGTCCGTCGGTGCTGTGCTACGGTATACATGTAAGGCTCTCAGGCAGGCTAATGTGATAATTGTGGAAAACCCAATGGCATTCAATGCTAGCAATAACACATCGCAAACAAAAGGATTGGAATTTCCGCTCCCCTGCCTGCCGCTTTTTTTTTAGGATACATTCCATCGTGTTTTCCAATCTGCCTTATTATTTTATCCTACTTTTTTGAGATGATACCAACCGCTCCAAACTAATACGCAACCCGACTCCGCATATCCTACCGAATAATTAGCACCCGTCCACTGGCTCAAACAATCTGGGGGGGGGGGGGGGCGTGACTCACAGCAATCTTCCTCTCCACCTCCCTGACACTCCTATCCAACTCCGCGGCAATCATGGCCTTCTTATCCCTAGACAAGAGTGAGAAATTTTCGCACAAATCCCCGTCAATGACGCCCTTCACGGGCACGTAGTAACTCCTATAAATTAGGTGATCCCTTCCAGCAATGGGCGCGTCTTCGGTCCTCATGTGCTGTTCCAGCGTCTGGAAAAAGTCCACGTCCTCGCGGCTGACAAAAGGAACCATGAGGCCGATTGTTCCCTGGAGACCGGTCCAGACAAGCGTGTCGCGGCCGCCGGTCACCAATTGTGCCTTCTGAACACTCGTTGGGATGTCCTGGGGGTAGAAGTGGCACATTAGGTTCAGCCGGTTGGGGGCGCCTTGGAGGTATGATCGTTCATGAATAAGGTGTCCACCGGCAGGGTCCTCGTCGGATTCGTCGGAGGCCTTTTGTGGACAGCGGACGATCCAAAAGTTGCCGAATCTGTCACCACCCGCAACAGTCTCGTAGTCTACCATTGCAGTACACGTGGTGAAGCGCGGGATCATGTCATCCGCAAAGGGAATTAGACGATTGTCCTGGTACTTATATACCACGTAGGTCACCGATTCCTGCACATCCGAGACTATGATTCTCGATCCCTGTGTCTGGAGACCATTAATGAGGTTTGGAGCGACCTGGCCTTGAGCTTTGCGCAGGAGTTGCTTCATTCCTAAATCGTAGATTTTTAAATCTTTGCCGATGCCTGCTAGCAGCCGGCCTTGGAATCCTAGGAGGGCAAGAGGGGGTTCGTCTACTTTTGTCTTATGTATGAATTCTAGCTCCTTACCATCGTTTATGAAGCGGTAGATGTGGATGTAACCGTTTGCGGACTTGCGCGGGGAGAGGCGGGTATCCTTTCCTGTGCCAACTACTAGGAACCATTCGTCATCCTGGCTGGAGAAGCTGACTGCCGCGATGCTGAAGGCGGCTTCGTTCTCTTCAAGTTCAATCCGCTGGGTCACCTCTTTGCCAACGGGATCCACGACAGAGATGCAGGATGCCCAGTGGCCTTCACCACGGGGGTTACCGAACTCTACTGGGGCGAGCTCGTTGGTGTCGCCGTTTTGGGCGCTGTCCAATAGTTTCTGCTTGGTAGCGACGGAAAGCGTGTTGGCGTCCGCCTCAACAACATAAAATATAGGTTGATCAGGGTGTTTCAGCATTTTCCGGGGGGTGTATGACAGTGGGATGGATTCTTGTTGGAGATTGTCCGTGAGCTTCTCGATAGTAAAAATTCTAACCAATTCGTTAGCATACATCAGAGATTCCGCGAAGCCGCACTACTGTGGGAAAACATTGGGCTCACCTCAGATTCTGTCCCTGAATTCCCACCATCCCCTCCGGACACTGCTCACTGCTGAATGTCCAGCCCCATTCTAGCATAGGGTACGTTAGGGGTGTAAGCATAAATTGACCTCTTGCATCACTATATCCCAGCCATGGTCGACTGCTTAAAGCGAGGACCGACGGTAGCCCCTGTGCAACAACTTTGAATATCTTGACTGGTTTGGGCCCCAAAAACCTTGTTCGAGTATCTGTCAACTCTCCGGTTACTGTGTCGAGCACTGTTCTGAGGTATACACCACTATAAAGACCAATGTGCAGATATAACGTTGAGGAGCGAGATGTCTCCGATGCGGAGTCAGGCATAGACATGATGCATAATGATGAAGGCGCAGAGGTAAGGGCTTGAACAGATTTTGATTCCAAAGTAGAATCAGGATCTAGTGAGAGTATTCGAACGGTAGCATCATCACAGCCAACCGCCAAAAAGGAACTCCGCATCCTCCCTTCCGGAACCTCTCCGAGCGAGAGACAGGTGACTGTTCCCGACATCTCTTTCTTCTCCTCATATTCTGCCAACTGCCCATCATTGTCCATCTCAAAATACACGATCTCTCCGCTGGATAGAGCCACGGCAACCTGTCGGGAGTTTGTAGAAGCCGCAACAATAGACCTGTGCTGAGGTGCTGGCCATTCATTGACTCTCCTATCTGCCCTAATGTGACGAATTCCCTTGGGATGGACCTGAAGTAACGCATCCTCGCCCAATTGCTGAACTGCGAGTGTTGGAGCGGATGATAAGAAACCAGTGTCGGTAACCTCTTCCACCGTCTCCCCAATACTGAGTACCAGCGTCCCGTTGGTGAACGATAAGACAATGTAGGCATCGAACTCGTCACCGTTTGTAAGCTTTGTGGTCCACACGGCGCTGGGCACACCGGGCAGTTCGGATGAGACAATCTCTGTGGTTTCGAGACCATGCTTCAAGGTCCGGAAAGTAGATCGTGGGCCGGATCCACAAACAGTATATATTTGGGGCGCATCATCGTCAGTCAAGTTGGCAATTTTGCAGTCAACCAAAGGATTCATGCTATCGATGGCCTCAACAAGCGACAAGTTCTCTGGGGCACGTGGGTGGAAATATATAGGACCAGTTCTGTCAAGTGGATCCGGTGAGAAACTATCACTCGAGAACTCAATCTCATCATCATCGTCTCCCAGTTTTTCAAATTGATAAAAATGGCTAGGCGAAATGTAAGAAAATGTTATTCATAAGGAGGCGTAGGAATCAGACTTACTGGTTGCCTCCTTCCGAGGCCACGAAGAGGAATCCACTCTTCAAGATGCACAGGCTCGAAGCAATAGGGACAGTATCAAAGTATTTCACTTTTATTCGTGAAACACCGGATTCATCATCATAATCCAGGGTTACTTTGAGCAAATCACCATCTTCTGTTTGTAACAGGAAAAAAAATGCACCCCTCATCTTATGCATGACACCTGAGACAATAGTCCTTCTTCTATTAGGGTCTTCGCATGCTCCTCGACGCCTAGGTATGGGCACTCTGTGGGTCGATCTCCCCATATGACGGTAGTATATACTATCCTCTGCACATACTAAAACACCTGAAGGCCCGTCTGTGCCACCCGGTACCTGGAAAAGGATATTGGCAGACCGGTCCACAGTATCCGACCACTTTCGCACCACATGATTGAGCCCCAAATCAAGCTCGTAGTAGACTAGCATTTTCTCAATGCTCTCATAGGCAAACCCTGTAGCATCCTGGTCTGACTCTCCGTAATCAACCTCGAGCGCTGCAAACACCGGGTTATCATATCCGACGTCCAGGGCTACAAGTGCAAATACAAGACAATGAGGTTTGTGTGCCTCTAAAGGACTGGAAATCGTCAGTTCCGCCTGAGCATTGCGATTGAGGACATAGACGAGTTTATTCTTCTCTACCGAAGAGATAAGGCACGCCCTCCCCTTTGGATCGCACGCAAGAAACTGCCCTGGAATAACACGGCGAACACCAGACTTTCCGAAAGTTTCGAGATGCAGTCGGTGGAACCTATTAACTTGTGGCTGGTACTCGAGAATAGTAATACGACCAGAATCGGACCCGACAATCACATAGTCTAGAAAAGCAATTGTCAGCAAAAGTTGCCTAGCCGCTACCTATGAGTGGGTAGCTCCGCCCTCCAGCTAGTGTTCCGCTGACCTTAAACAACTTCCAAAAATCACTAAACTGCAGAGATAAAGTGGAAGCAGAAGCTGGGGGGCAAGCCACAGACATACCTTTTGAGCTACCAGCTAATCTGAACGCCGCCAAACATCGAATGATTCCAAACACTTCAATCGTGAGAACTGAATGCACTTTTCCCTGCGCCGCATCGGGTCGTAATAACGATAAGCGGGATCCCTGGGCAACGATTATTTCCTGCTGCTTCTTTCCACTGAACGCTCCAAGTATTGCTTGGGTTATGGCCGAAGGTTGGAGTACAGTCAGCGAGTACATAAACATATTAGAATTGCCCGACATCTTGCTTTGTATGAAGGCGATTCCGCAGGATACACACTCAAAATAGAGAGAGAGGTATAACTGTGGCACGTATGGGGGAAATTCTTTCTCAGGCTCTGGGAATTATGTCGCAGGGGGCCAGGTGGAGCGAGCCTTGATCACGCCGAAGAGGAACAATAACGGGCGGTGTGTTAGGTTCTGCAGGGCCGGGAAACATCACAGCGCGTTGTGAATAAACATGAGTTACCCGGCCATCTCTAGGGATCTTTTCCAATGTCACAAATTCTATGGGAGTGCAAGGACTTGGCATGGTTCCTACCCCTAGGTACGAGTATAGAGTTGTTGCCCAGAAATAGCCCATGATTACCCACATCCTCTCGGGCTTCGCTCCTACCGTTCTTTCATTCCCTTTCACCGTGAAATAAATCGTCGACTCTCCCTTTACACAAACACAACGTCCTAAACTTCACTATGGCTAGTTCAGACGGCGAGTCAGAGCAACGCTCAAGAAGAAAGAGCAGAAAGCCCGGAAGTATAGCTACCCAGACAGCCTGTGAAACTACGCAAAGGCTGACTGCGAGATCACAGATACTGCTTTCAAACAACAGCGCTTGAAAGCTTGGCAGTAAGTTTCTACATATCCGGTAACAAACAAATAACCCTCAGGCTTGCTAAGCTCGAATGCCCCGTTTCCAGACCAATTCTCACACCGCGAACTGTTCTTCCTCTCCTCTTCGCGCTCGGTATCGTACTTGGACCAATCGGAGGCCTCATGATATGGGGCAGCTCCAAGATACAAGAAATCTCCATCGACTACACCAATTGCCCAGAAGCGACTGGCAAGCTCAAAGACATCCCTTCGGAACATGTCCACACACACTTCAGTTCACCTGTGAACGATCGAGCAAAATGGATATTCTCGAGTAACAGTACTAGTGATGATACACAAAAGACCTGCACTCTACATTTCAGCTTGCCAAATAAACTTGAGCCTCCAGTATTCTTCTACTATCGACTAACGAATTTCTACCAAAACCACCGACGCTACGTAAAATCCTTAGACGAGAAGCAATTGAAGGGCGATTTCCGATCGAAAGGTGCCCTAGCTACCTGTGCGCCGCTTGACGCAAATTCCGAAGGGAAACCTTATTATCCATGCGGATTGATTGCAAATTCCATGTTCAACGACACCTTCGAACAACCTGTTCTCCTCAACACACGAGATGGTAGCGGCAAAGATAACGAAACCTATCACATGACAAACAAAGGGATATCATGGAGTTCAGATAAGGGGAGGTACGGAGCAACCAAATATAAACCTGATGAGGTTGTGCCGCCGCCGAACTGGGTTAAGAGATACGGCGAAACATATACCAACGAAACACTTCCCAACTTGCACGATATGGAAGAGTTCCAAGTTTGGATGAGAACTGCAGGTTTCCCGATGTTCAACAAGCTTGCGATGAAGAACGACTCTGCGCCTATGAAGAGCGGGACCTATGAGGTGCAAATCGCCTATAACTTTCCGTCCTCTGAGTACTCCGGCACCAAGTCTATTGTCATCTCGACATCCAGCGTCCTTGGTGGGAGAAACCCATGGTTGGGTATAACTTATGTGCTCGTTTCGGGTCTCTGCGTGGTCCTCGGTGCATTCTTCACCATCAGCCACTTGTACAAGCCCAGGAAATTGGGGGATCACACTCATCTGACATTCGATACAGAACCGACTCCAGCTCCTGCCCAAGCAACTGCTTCCGGGAGAGCTATATAAAGGATATGGGCCTTCTTTTTTTTCGTTCGTTCCCCCTTTTTCTCTCCGTACCCGTTTTGTTGGCGGAAATCAACAAAAGGAACAGTGGACGAATGTAGTTTCTCAAGGTTCTCTTATGTTTGGGCGTTCGTTTGGGTCTTTTCATTGATTGCGTCACGGTGTATTTCTTGAATGATTCTTTGTAAACTCATGAAGCTATTCTGACCTTTTTTTTCTTGGACCTATTTCCATCTATAACGAAATCTTATGTATTTCCCAGCGTAGTTACTAGTTTAAAGGAGTGCGGCAGTGCCATAAACTTGATGACGTTGATGCCTCCAGGGATACAACCCATTATCCCAATATCACAGATGGCAACGAGCAGTGGGCTGCCGCTGCCAAAAAGCCACTAATCGGACCAAGGGGCTGACACCGCCACTTTACCAGCACATCAAACGAAAAATCAAGGCCTGATGATGATCCCTCGTTCTTTTTTGCCCGGCCACAACCCTCGCAAGGCCACAACACAATGACCGAAGCCCGGGCAGAATTAAAAGGAAAAGGAAAAGAAAGAAAAAAAACGTAGAGGTAATTTCTCAAGTTAGCAAGTCATGGGATCGCACTCGTGTGAAAGCGAAACAGCGGAATGGGGGAGGGGAGCTTTGCCTCCCTCGAAGGTGGAGTGGGAGAGCCGGGCTGGGGGGGGGAGCTTTCTTGGAAAAGCATCATGGTTATTGACACGATTCAGGTATCAGAAGCCATGCGCCTATTTTCTTGACCTCTCAGTGAATTTAGGGATACATCAGAAGCGGCCGCCTCTTGACTACGAAGCGCAGCCAGTAACTCAATCAACCTGTTGCTGCAACCCCCAACAACGAGCTCGGAGAAGGATCTGAGGATCTCAGGATTACGAGTGAGAAGACATGTTATAGTTCTAGTCGGGATTGGGCATGCACCAGTTACCCGGTCATGTCCAGGTCCAAACCGAGACCGGGGTTTCGGTTTGAGGAGACCAGAGCCACTCTTGTAGCAGTTTAGCAAAGCCCTCCAAACAATTTCTATGATATTATGATATCATACAAACTCCCTTTCTACCTCCCACTCCTTCACGCTTTGTCTTCTCCCACACGCGCCAAGTCCCATGTTTCTTCGATAGCAGATCGATTTTCTTCAGGTTACTAAAGCCCCCCCGCTTTTTTTTTTTAATATACAATTTTATTGGCATCAGACAGATCATCGGCCATTTCTGCTAAAGATTCTCGACCACTGCCAACACCCAGTTCACAACCTTCGCACACAATGCTGTCTACCGCAACGAGGGAGGGGATGAAGGAGCAGGTGGTGGATAACCTGCCGAAGAGGATAAAGGAGGTGAAATTCGGGATTATGTGAGTTCCCTGCCGGCGCGGTGGAGTTTCTTGGTGCCGCTTTCTGACTCTGAGTCCCTGTTAGGTCACCACAAGATGTAGTAAAGCAAGGTGTCATAGAGGTCGCTAAGAGGGAGTTATTCGATCTAGAAGGCGGTGGGAGAAAGCCGAAACAGAACGGTGCGCTGGATCCAAGAATGGTGAGCTGTGGAGTTGCAGGGCGGTCTCTTTCGCCGTGGGCGTAATGGGTGACTAACTCTCTTATGTCGTCACAACTTAGGGAACGTCCTCGAAGTCTGGGGTTTGCGAGACTTGCGGCGAAGGCCTTACAAACTGCAACGGTCATTTCGGGCATGTCAAGCTGGCTTTGCCGGCTTTTCACATTGGATACTTCAAGGCGATAATAACTATTCTTCAGAATATATGCAAAGAGTGTTCTCGGGTCCTACTCGACGATAATCAAGCGAGAGCCTTCCTGGAGCGGCTACGCACGCCGGGCATAGATAACTTGCGCCGAACGAACATCTGCAAGAAGATTAATGAGCAATGCAAAAAAACTAAGGTCTGTTATCACTGCGGTGTTCTCAATGGTGTTGTCAAAAAAGCGGGGCCTCTCAAAATCGTTCATGATAAGTTTAGAGCCTTCAATACTTCCACCGCGGCCAAAAAGGTGCCGCCGGAATCGAAAATAGCCTTTGAACAGTCATTCGAAGAAGCAAAAAAGACAAACCACGACCTGGATAAGCATCTCAAGAAGGCAATGGATGATCTTAATCCACTCAAAGTGCTCAACATGTTTAGGCAGATATTGCCCATTGATTGCGAACTGTTAGGCATGAACCCGCAGGAAGGTCGGCCAGAGATGTTCCTATGGCAATACATCCCTGCGCCGCCCATTTGTATTCGTCCTTCCGTCCAACAAGATTCGGCGAGCAACGAGGATGATCTCACTGTTAAGCTCACTGAGATTATCTTCGTGAACTCATTAATTCGAACAGCACTTCAAAGTGGGGAAGCTATTCACATACTAATGGTAGGCAACACCCACCCTAAGAGTGTGGACTCTGTTGTTAACTCTCGTAGGAGCGGTGGGACTATATGCAAGCCCAGATCGCCATGTACATCGACAGCAGCCTTCCGAGCCTTCAGCGAAATTACAGCGATCTCAAACCGATTCGTGGATTCTGCCAAAGGTTAAAGGGTAAACAAGGTCGATTCCGTGGTAATCTTTCAGGAAAGCGTGTGGACTTTTCTGGGAGAACTGTCATTTCGCCGGATCCAAACTTGAGCATCGATCAAGTGGCTGTGCCGATATTGGTGGCCAAGAACTTGACGTATCCGGAGAGGGTTTCTCGATATAATATCCACAAGTTGCAGCAACTGGTGCAGAACGGGCCAGATATGTGGCCAGGCGCCAATTATATCATCAAGAAAGATAGCGACTTCAAGCTGTGGCTAAAATTTGGAGACAGACGGCGTGCTGCAGATGCGTTAGTTGAAGGAGATATCGTCGAGAGGCATCTAGAGGACGGTGATGTTGTGTTATTCAATCGACAGCCTTCCCTGCATAAATTGAGTATTCTCAGCCATTATGTACGTCGCTCCCCATGACATGAATCATTTCCTACCGCTAACTTGTCGTAGGCCAAAGTTCGACCATGGAGGACTTTCCGACTCAACGAATGTGTCTGTAATCCGTACAATGCAGATTTCGACGGAGACGAAATGAATCTACACGTACCCCAGACCGAAGAAGCGCGAACCGAAGCAATAGAGTTAATGGGCGTCAAGAACAATCTCTGCACACCTAGAAACGGCGAACCTATCATTGCAGCCATCCAGGATTTTATCACAGCTTCATACCTCCTCGGCAGTAAGGATAGGTTCTACAACAGGAAGACCTTTGCCAATATTTGTATGTATATGGTTGACGGGGATATGCGAATCGACTTGCCCCCACCGGCTATTTTAAAACCCCAGAGACTCTGGACTGGAAAACAGGTATTTAATGTCCTTATGCGACCAAATAATAAGAGCAAAGTTCTGGTCAATCTCGATGCAAAGTGTCGTGACTTCAAAGCCATTCCCGGAAAAGCCCCAGATATGTGTCCCAATGATGGTTGGTTGGTCATCCGTGGATCGGAAATCATGTGCGGGCTCATGGATAAATCAACTGTTGGCTCAGGGAAAAAGGACTCGGTGTTCTACGTAATATTAAGAGACTACGGACCAGACGAGGCTGTCCAGGCCATGAACCGACTTGCGAAATTGTGCGCAAGATGGTTGGCAAATCAAGGCTTCTCGATCGGTATAAACGACGTCCTTCCTGGTGCTAATCTGAGGGGGGAGAAGGACAGGCTCGTAGAGCAAGCTTATAATGAGTGCGACGCACTCATCTTGGATTTCAAGGAAGGGAAATTGGAGAAGCAGGCGGGTTGCGACGAGGAAGTCACACTGGAAAACAAAGTGCAGGGCATTCTGAGCAACGTCCGTGACAAGGTGGGAGATATTTGTATGAGAGAGTTGAGCAAGAATAACTCCCCTTTAATTATGGCGAACTCTGGGTCGAAAGGTAAGAGCAAGTATATTGGAGGTTTACAATGGCTGATATGTTTACGCCGAATAGGTTCCAAAATTAACGTCTCACAAATGGTTGCTTGCGTAGGGCAACAGGTTATTAGCGGAAAGCGTGTCCCGGATGGATTTCAGGATCGTTCGCTTCCTCATTTCCCTAAGAATTGTAGGCAATTCTGAATTTATTGACTCTGCACTCTCGCTAATATTTCTCCATTAGCAAAACAGCCCCCATCAAAAGGTTTCGTCAGAAACAGCTTCTACTCAGGGTTAACCCCCACAGAATTTCTCTTCCACGCTATATCTGGTCGTGAAGGTCTGGTCGATACTGCGGTCAAGACTGCCGAGACCGGGTACATGTCACGTCGTCTAATGAAATCCTTGGAGGACTTGTCCGCCTCTTACGATTACACTGTCAGAACGTCATCATCAGGCGTCGTTCAGTTCCAGTATGGGGGCGACAACCTAGATCCTGTCGCTATGGAGGGAAACGCACAGCCGGTGAACTTCAACAGAACATTCTACCACTGCGAGGTAAGTTCGCCGTTTCCCTCAATGCGCTTCCTGCAGTGTCTCACCAACCGGGCTCACAGAATATCACTTTCAGCAACGCCGACAAAGGCCTTCTCCCATACGAGTTAGTGTCACTTTGCGACGAGGTTTTGAGCCCATTTCAGCAGAAACTACCCAGAATAGATCTACTCGGAAACGCAATTCCAGACAAAGGCCTAACAGACAGAACCCTCGACGAACATGAGAGCGAGCGGAGATTCTACAATTCCATCCGAGATTACATGATCGAAAAGGCACGCAAACTTGGCGCATTACGTTTAAGATACAACTTACCGTCACACGAAGAACCCCCAGACGCAGATTACATGGACGTGGATGACTCCTACTTTGCAGGTATACATCTCTCCTCTGCCCCCTAAGAGAACCTGCGCTAACGCTGCTAAAGCCCACGACGTAAATGCCGTAAACCGCATCATGAAAATCTCGGAAAAACACCTTCGGGAATTCCTCCGGCAGTGTCTATCGAAGTACGAGAAGGCCAAGGTAGAGCCTGGGTCTGCGGTAGGCGCCGTTGGCGCTCAGTCGATCGGTGAGCCTGGGACCCAAATGACCCTCAAAACCTTCCATTTCGCTGGTGTCGCCTCCATGAACGTCACCCTCGGAGTTCCACGCATCAAGGAAATCATCAACGCTTCTAAGGCCATCAGCACGCCTATCATCACCTGCACACTAGTGACAGAAGACAACGAGCGAGCTGCAAGGATTGTCAAGGGTAGGATTGAAAAAACTTATTTGGAGGATGTAGGCTTCCCTCCTCCTTCTCGACGCATACAAAATCACTCGGTCCTGCCGGCTAACTCAACCCCACATAGATAATATCCTACATAGAAGACGTCTGCTCCCGAGACGACAACTACGTCAGCATCCGCCTGGACCAAGAGACCATCAGCAGGCTCCAACTAGAACTAACCATCGATGACATCGTCACTGCCCTCGTAAAAGCCAAGTTGAAAATCAACCGTCAAGACATCCGCGTAATCGGCAACAGGATAAGAATCTACGTACACGAGATGGCGGAGAAGGACCGGAAGCGCACAAAGGACGAGCCGGACGTCTTCCTACGCGTGCAGAATCTAAAGCGTACGCTGCCGCGTGTGGCGGTGAAGGGGTACCCAAACGCCGCGAGGGCGGTGGTCAAGAAGGACGACAAGACGGGGAAGAACCAGATATTGGTGGAGGGCTACGGACTCAAACTATGCATGAACACGGATGGCGTGGTGGGCACGAAGACGAAGTCGAACAGCATCATGGAGATGAGGGAAGTTTTGGGGATTGAAGCTGCTAGGTATTTGACACCCCCCCCCCTCCTCGCTCCCTAACCAATCTCTGAACGGCATAGCTCATGATGATGATGGATGAATAGGGGCTCTATAATAGACGAAATATCATACACCATGCGCGAGCACGGCATGGACATCGACCCCCGCCACATGCAGCTCCTCGGCGACGTAATGACGTACAAAGGCGAGGTTCTAGGGATCACGCGATTCGGACTAGCCAAGATGCGCGACAGCGTCCTGCAGCTCGCCTCGTTCGAGAAGACCACCGACCACCTGTTCGAGGCCGCCTTCCACATGAAGAGCGACGCCGTTGAGGGCGTTTCCGAATGCATCATCCTCGGCCAGTCCATGAGCATCGGCACGGGCGCTTTCAAGGTTGTCCGGAGGCTCATGATTGATCCGCGCGACCTGGTGCCTAAAAAGTTGGTGTTTGAGGAGGCTTACGCGAAGGTGTACCGCCATCCGAGCAAGAAGCTGGGTCGTGAACGGTGATCTTTTTGAGGCCTTAGGAAGATTCAGGGGTGCCAGATGGATAATTCGTTATCTATGATAGAAGTCGACTACTGGGATTGATTGTTAGGTACTATCATCGTAGGCAGAGCTCCATGCAGCGCGACACCAGTGCGTACCCTACTAAATTAATACTTAGCTCTACTATCTTCTACTGTACTATTAGTGTAGCACATAAATCACAATAATCCCACAAAATACAGAGTATCCCTGTAAAATGAATAAATATGTAGACGCCTCTTAAAGTCATGTACCAAGAATTATCAACTGATCTAAAGAACAAATTGAACTGGGTATTGTCTTATGAATTTAAGTTACACCTCCCAAGGGGGAAAAAAAGAAATCAACCATTTTTATTTTGTCTATCCTGCGATAGTGGCCCTACCCGCCCCAAGCCCAGTACCGGAGGCTCACGCCCAGGTTCGCTCAAGGGGGACATGACAAGTATCACTGCCCAGGACCACCCAATAACGCAAACCTTCTTACGATGCTTGGTCCAATCTCGTCGTATTCAGCCTTAGTATGGCAGTAGCTTCTGAATTCCGGTGTTTGACCCAACAAACTTCCCCCGAACCATGGCCCATGCCTTTGCCTCTTGTGGGTAATAACTTGGACCTCCAGCCCGCCTGACTTAACACCGCCTGATTTCTCTTCCGACTTGCGGATACGAGCGTCGACAAGATGGCGGATGTCACGCTGAAGACGCCGACCAAAATCCTTATAGAGCGTAGAACCGCCAGAAAGAACAATGTTCTATTGAGAAAGTGTCATTAGTCCTGAACCTAGCATAGGTATTTGTTTCCATACCTTGTAGAGACCTCTTCGGACGTCAATTGGAGAGCTTTGTATAACAGTATCCACCACAGTGGGTAAGGGGGTCAAGAAATCGCTAGAGTAAATTTCGGGATTGAAAAAGATCTCGGGAGCCAGGAACCGCTCATACCCCACATCTACGGTAACTTTCCGGCCTCCAAGCTGCTCGACAACGTATTTCTGAAACCTCTCTGGCTCTCGGTCAAATCTTGTGAACTCTTTCACAATATCCGGACAAACATAGCAGAATTCCTCCTTAATTTGCTCAGCGGTCTTCAAAGAGGAGTCGGGTTCGTTTCGGTCACGGAGAAGCGACTGAACAAAGAATGTGATATCACGCCCGGCGATAGGAATGGACTTGATCGATGATCCAATGACATAACCTTCAGCAACTGGAATAACATGTGTAACGCCATCTCCCGAGTCAACAACAGTACCAGTCAAACTCCGGTCTTGAACCTTGCTACTGGTCCAACTTGCAGCCAATGCCAGTACCGCCTGCACGGCGATATATAACCCAGCACAATTGAAGGTCTCGAACATGATCTCGGCGGTGTTTTCACGGGATTCCGGAGGATTTAGAGGCTTTCAAGGTTCAGGTCAGCCCACAAGCTTATGTAGAACACTCTAAGGTGATAATCACAGGTTCGGTTAGAAGAAAATAGTGGTCTTCCGGCTCAACTCGAAGATACTTGAAAATGGAGTTTTGCCAGAAACGTTCCATATGGTCCTGTGAAGATCATTAGAGTTCCCAGTTGCCTTTTGTCTCGCTGCAACAGGACATACCCAATTGTCAACTTGGCCATGCCTTATCGGATAATGGATGCCGTAGCCTGTCACCAACCGTCAGCTATCTCCCCTCTTGAAACCCAGAATCTCCGGGTCCGGAACAATGGACCCCTCCTCCCGCAACTCCCGTCAAAAGAACAGCGACCCATACCTGGTCCACTTGCTTGTGCCAATGCTTCATCCCCAATAAAATAATCCAAGTCCTCAGTACCCCTTTTGGCACTCAAATGGCCAGATGGACCAGCCCCTCCGGTTAGGTAAGAGGGTTTCTGAGCTACCGCCGGACGCCCCGAGCCCGAACCACCACCTCCGCCCGAGGATCCCTTGATAGCTATGGCCGTAGGGAACACAAATGATGGTGAATCGTTTCCGGCAAATCCTATAAAACAGGTTTTTAGTACGCCGAGATAGCAAGCCAGAAAGTGGGGACCGGGACGCTCACCTAATTTGGAATAGCCCGTGCCGCTGCAGATGGCCCGGTCAGCAATGGGATACAACTAAGAGAACTGGAGGAACCAAGCTAAGACTCTCTATAGACGGGAGCTGCTTACTTGTCCATGACAACGGCTGGCGTTTGAGAAGCCATTCTGGGTACGTGGAAATGAAGGAAAGCTGGATGCTAGTATAGGCTGTAGGGGGAAAGGGGAGGGTACCGCAGCAGGAGGGTGGAGGCTCTAAAGTGTGGAGGTTGCTGACGTTCACATCCGGGTAACTATGGGATCTCCACCGTGCGGGCAGTCTGGGAGTTGTGCATACCGGTATCATACCCCACATCGTCGACGTACGAGTACGGTATAGTACATATACCGTCCCGGTATGACATGATACCGCTATCTGAAGCGCCAAGGAATCCACCACTCAACACGAAGTGTTCGAACAGCCCGTCACCATTGCATCCCTGGTCACCAACAAGCGTAGAATGGGTACCGGTATTATACGAGTACCGTCCCTGAAGACGGGGAAACCTTACATAGCGGAAGCCCTGACCGTTTTTCCCAAGATACCGGTATCATATCATACGATGCACCACGGTGCCAGTATCTCGGAGCAGAGTCTAACCCTCCCTGATACTGGTACGGGTATGGTATGATAATTAAATCACTTCCAAATCACTTTCCCATCACCGGTAGACTGCCGTACCCTCCTCAAGCCCGGATCTTACGCTGTAATCTGCCCCAAGGAGCAAAGTTGCTGCGACCGCCCACCCTGATTAAAACGTGACTGAAGCTTCGAGACTCTTCTGAGTTTGGGGGCTCCCAGCATACCGGTACCGGTATGGCCAACCGCATGATACAAGTACCATCGAGCACTGCCAGCACCAAAGCCCAGAAATGGGTGTCCTCGATCTACATGGGGCGCCGCGCGGACAATAAAGAAATGAAAACGACAATACAATACCTACAATAAGAATAAAGGTCTTATTTACGCCCACCGAGCACAAGGGTAAGCAAGCAGAGAGCACCAGTGCAGAAGAGGGATGGGGAACTGCCACCGCTGCCGTGGGGTAAAAAGCAGTGAACCACAGTATGCACGGTGCTGATTTCTACCTGGGTGCCTGACCCTCCTCCGAAGGCGTTTCCCGGTGGGCTCAAATACGAAGCAAGCTCAAACATGGATAGTATCATAAATACCGGTAGGCTACCGGTACAAGGCCCACCTTCCAGTGCTCGTAAAACAAAGCGTGGGTCGATCTTGCTTTTCCAGGTACGGTAGATACTGCAGTGCTCTTTGCTAGCTTCCCGTGCCTAAGGGAGTATCATGCTTCTGGATGGGTACCGGTAGACCATGTGTGTGTGGGGATGTGTGCAAGTGCACTACCGGTACATCTACCCGTATAATACTCGTACAGTGAGAGTACGAGTACTGTACGAGTACCGGTACTCTCTGTACCGAGCATAGTATGGTACGGCACGTAACTTTGGCTCAAGGATTGTCTTCCTGGCAGCTGCCTCTCAGTGTCCCGCGAAATAGGTTGCCGTGTTCATCCTAAATCCTGTGCACCGAAGCAGGTACTCGAGTACCGGCTCAGCGCTCCCCCAACTTAATGCAACTTTAATGGGCGGTTCCACAAAGCGTCTTTGTTCCAGCAGAAATGAATCTGGACATTACCACTTTTCAATACGGCGCATCACAAAATTCTAGCCAGACCAGATCGAGCCCCGTGACGCGGCGGCACCGTCCTCCATGGCATACCTGTTTGTAATTTTCACAGATAAACTCACCAGCAACCTCGATACCATACCGGTAACCCACTAGCATTCGTACTTGTACCTCCATGCGGAGGAGTTGCCCAATAGATGATGCTAGAGGGATTTCCGGAGATCGTGGGGTTGGTGCCGGCATTGCACACATGTAATACCGATGCCATTGGAGCAACCGGGTCTTGGATCCCGTCCACTGTGTTCCAGGTCATTGAGGGCCTTGGCTATGTTCGTTTTTTTTTTGATCAACGGCTCTTTGTTCACCAAGCCCCCAATTTCATTACATGCATTGCACACGGAAACAAGGCACCCCGCCCAATGTCCTCGTGGTGAATGAGCGGTCATTCCGTATTGCTGCTGGCCCCGATGCTATGCGCTACGGTATTTCCTGTCCTGATAAGAAGGGACTTTAAATGGCCAACCCCCCCCTCCAATCTTGAGCAAACTTTCATCGAGCATGCTCAGCGCGTCCTCGAGAGTAATGCTCTCAATTCTCACCGGATATTTTGGGAGAGATTTGATGTATCATAGCGGAGGTTAGCCTGGTTGTGGGGCGGCCAAAAATGGGATATTCGAGTCGTCAGATATTTCCACTATGATCATAGAGACAGCTCACGGCTCCAATACCGGTATGATGGGATCTGGAGCATAAGTGGAATGGATGTGTTCACTTTTCTTTCCCTAGTTCTTCCCCCGCTCCCTCTTGACTCTTGACTCTCCCCCTCTTCCTCTTCCTCTTCCTCTCCTTCCTTCTCCATCTCTCTCTCTCT
>LN891140.1:206036-254007 GCA_900010015.1 Tuber aestivum
TTTTTTTTTTTTTTTTTCCTCCCCCCTTCTTTCCACACGCCTGATCGAGTTTGTTTCCGGCGGTAGGCTGGGTGCTGCCCTTGCCACGCTCACTCCTCCAACACTCTCCATCCTCGCGCGCCCTCCCACCAGAGAAATCTTTTTGGTTCTCTGTCTACTCTCTTCACTCGCGAGAGCAAAATAGGTACGCACTTTATTTTCCTGCGCTTGTCCCATCCCCCTTCCCCCCATACCGTCCATACGTACGTACATACCGGTACACATCGAATCACTACTCCTCACAAGCTCCGATCCTTCCAACCCCTTCCCCCCATCCCATCATCCCATTCCTTTTCCCATCCCATCCCCACGTATTTGCATCCGACGCTTCACATCCATCCATCCGTCCCTTCACTGCCCTACCTGCCTACACTCACTCACCTCACCTCCCTCCCCTCTCCCTCCCCTCCCATCCACCCACCCCCTCCGTACAAACCCCCCCCCCCCCCCTCCCCCAGTTGCCTCAAGCATGCTACCTATCTCCGTCTGTGCAAGCCGTTCCGTGTGGCTAACTTTTGAGCCTCTTGATCCTCACTCAAGCTTCCCCCCCTCCTTGGGCATAGAAACAGCTGTGGTAGCTTGTAGCTGTAGCTGTGGTAGCTGTAGTAACTAACAACTCACTGCGGATTATAATTTTTTCCAATTCCCCTGACCCTCATTTTTCCATTTTTATTGTTACCCATTTTTCATTCCAACCCCCCCTTACTCGTTTGGCACGCCGGAGACAACATCTGGACGATCTGACACACACACCACTACCACTCACTCGTCTCCGCTATTAAGCAAGCTTCGTTCGTACGCACTTGCCGGGACCTGTTTGTTCTTGGTCAGTACTCTAATCTTCTCCTAAAACTTGTCTTCTTGCTTCCTATTTACTCGACTGCCCACTTTCCCCTTGTCTTGTGCCACCATATTCTGCTCTTTGTTCGCTGCGTGTTTGTGCGTGCACGCGTCTGAGTTGCTGGCTAGAGCCTAAAATTCATCATTTTTTATGCATCCTTCCATCTACTTCTCTTCGCCGCAATATCTTCTGCAAAGTTCCGTGTGCCTTATGTCTGCTGCTCCGCATATTGTTGAGCAAATCGTGGCCCACGTCGAGATAGATCTAGAGTGCGCGCAGTGGTGGCGATGATGGGTGCCATACTGTTTGTGTGCAGACTGGTCTTGGCTAACGCGTGCTTCCTTGCAGGAGTCGATGTCAGTGCCTTCTGCGCCTGGTTGGTTGCAAGACGCCCCGGCTGTTCAGAACTCTGCGTTCGCTGGCCCTGAAGCCTCTTCTGTGACGGCGATGCATTCTTCTTTCGATCCTGGTGCGGCTGTGATAACCCCGTCGACCATAGATCCCCATCAGTTTCAGCAGCAGGCCCATCAGCGCGCCCAAATCCAGAATGGCAATTCGCGAACCTCTTCTCCGGGATTTCAGCAGCCAGCGTATAATGTTAATCCTGTAGTTCCATTAAAACGACCGAGACCCCGCGAAGACCCTATTACTGTATCTCCCCGCCAAACCACCGCAAATCCCCCTACTTCGCGATCGCAGACTCCTCACGCTTCCAATCCCCAGTTGGCCTATCAGGTTTATCAAAACAATGCGGGCGCCGCGCAGCAGCGACAATACACCCCCGTTGGCTACTCGTCTCACTCGCATCTCCAACATGTAGGGTCTGCGAACGCGAGCCCTTCCCCCGTAATGCAAAATCAAACCTACAACCAACCTCCACCCAAACGCGTCGCAACCCAATCCCCATCTCCTTTTTCACCCGCACCACCACAACAATCATTCATGCCTCAAGGCTCTCCACCGCCAAACCAAGTCTCGCGTGTAAGCACACCTCAAAATAGCAATATGAATCTAGCGCCACCCCCTCAGACCCCATATTCTCAGTCATTTACACAAGCGTTCTCCTCGCCTTCCACTGCTGCATCCGCCCCGCCTGCTCCCGTCCCGAGCCAGCAGATGCAAAACCCGACACAAGCACAAATGATGTACATTCGCCAGCATCAACAACAGCAACTCCAGCAACATTCACAGCAACAGAGGATTATGCAACTGCAGCAGCACCAACAGCAGTCGCAGAATTCCGGCCCCCAGCAATCTCCGACAGGCATGCCTCCTCATATGGGACCAAATTCTATGAACCCTGGTCAGATTCCACGACCCCAAGGGCAACATCCCCTTCAGGGCTCTGGGCCAAGTCCAACTCAGCCGCATAATGACCCCAATCAATTCATGAGGAGCCTATCCAATTTTATGAACAAGAACGGCACACCCATCCAAGGCCAGTCGTACATTGGCGGGAGGGCAGTAAGCTTGGTAAATCTCTACGCGAACGTTTTGAAGCTGGGGGGTTCACAAAAGGTCACGATGGAGAATAAGTGGCACGCGGTATCGATGAGTCTTGGCTTCTCTCCCGAGTCGTTTCCCACAGCCGCCGATGATCTAGTCCAAATTTTCAAGTTGAATCTAGCTGCCTATGAGCAGGCCTGGCTGCGAAGTCAGAGGGATTCGAAAAAGGTGGCCATAGCAAGAGGTCAGCAGTCTGCGCCGGATATGAGGCAGCAAATGCATCCTCAGCAGCCACAGCAGCAAACAAAACCGATGCCGAATTCCCAACAAATGCAACATACAAGGCCTCAGGGGATCCCCAAACAGCCTCAAACACCTGTGCCGAATAATCACGCGAGGTCAAATCTTCACAACGGGTTTGTTCCCCAGCCTAGACAGTCTTCAAGACAAGCTCCCCAATACAGCCAACTCCCTAGTACTCCGAACCGTATTTCTTTGGATTCAACACCACTGCAAGGCCACATTCCGCCAAACTATCCTTTATCTGGCGCTCAAATCCCCGTGAAGCCTGGCGTTCTGCCTGATGCAATTCCTTTCCCTGCTACGCAACCACCGAATAATGCCCTGAAAGAGATTCCATCTGATTTCAAACCCAAGGTTCGAGGATTGGATACCCACGGAGGGCTGAATGTCTCTGTTTTGAGCCAGATCGGAGGTGACTTCATGTTTCACAAGCCTACGACTCCGACATTCCAGGAATTGGGGGTGATAGATGTTCACGCTTTGACGATGATGCTCAAGTGCGGTATTTCCGCTGAGGTACGACTTGCTTTGGACACATTGGCTACCGTCTCCGTGGAATCCAGATGGTCTCTTGCATTGGAGAGTTGCGAGGATTTGATCGAGACGTTAGTAGATGTTGCTGAGTCTCAGGTTGAGATCTTGGGGGAGCATGCTGAGGAGAGCTCGGAAGCAATTGCTGTTCCAGCTTACGAGGATATCGTGAGGGCCTGTAAAGCGGAGACCGTGAGACTCATTGATGTTGCGCGGTTCGGGTCCCTTGAGCATGAACTGGAAAAGGTGGCTGATAAACTTATATGCATAACTACGATCTTCCGGAATCTCTCGTTTTTTGAGTCGAATCACAAGGCGCTGGCGGATCCGAATGTGGTTAGATTTTTGTCGGGCGTTATCGAAAGGCTGGGTACCAGTAAGCTATTGTTGAGGACTAATACCAACACCTTGGATTTCATGAAGGACATCATCATATTTCTATCGAACCTTTCGCACTCAATCACATTGCCAAGTGAAGATGAGGCTCTTAATCTGTTGCACTTGATATTGGCCTTCGCCCCTCAACCCCTACCGGCTGCGTCGGGGCGAGATTCCTTGATGTTTACTTCCTACTCTCCTTCGATCCATCGCTATCTGCCCCCCGCAGTCGATAGCTTGGCCAAGTTGCTTGCTCGGGATGAGCCGAATCGCGCCTTTTATCGTACAATATTCCTTTCTGAGTCCTCGACAGCGCCTGCCTACGATCTTCTCACTCGGTCATTTGCCCTGGCAATATCTCCAATTCCTGATAACATGAAGGTCGCGCTTCCCCAGGCTGTAGAGGCGCGGAAACCCTTCTTAGAACAGGGAATGCTTGCTGCTGAGATTCTTGCCGGAATTGCGCCTGGTCCCGATCAAGGTGTAGCTCGTTCCTGGCTGTCCTCCGAAGACGGATTTGCGCTCAGCTTACTGCGACTTGTCTGCTTGTTAAGTCCTCAAGTGACTCCAATGCACCCCCGCCAGTCGGGCCAAACTGGAAAGATGCCTAATCTCGATGATTCGCAACCCTTCGCTAGAATCACGCACCGGGGTATGGGGGTCTTGCAAAAACTGGCGGAAAAGTCTGGAGATGCAGCTGGCGATCATTCGAAAATACCTCTTGGAGTTTTACCGAAGAAGGAGAGTCTTTTGGGAGCGTTGTTGACGGTTCAGATAGATGGAGTTATTGTCAAAAAGCTTTGTACTTATGCCGGGTTAAATGGTTGAAGGCTAAATGTCTGCGATATACCAGTCGTTTGGTGCTGTTGGATGTAGGTTCGCGTTTGTACAAAGGCTGGGTCCGCATCTCTTTTCTTCTTTCGTTGTTGAAATTCCCATTACCACTTTGCTATTACTTTTTACCTGTATTTTATCCTCAGTGAACTTTGGCGTCCCCTTTTGCTTGGTTGTTCAGCGGTTTTCTGGGAGGTCTCTCATGCTCCTTTTTGTTCTATTTTGTACACTTACAAGCTGGTCGAGTCCCTCTTTCACCATAAAGAAACGAACGCCAAATAATACCACCACACGATATACATACTTGGTGGTGATAAGCAGAAATCTCACATCAAAACTGATGATCCAACAGAAACCTTACAATCTCATCTCTCCTCCGGCCCTTTATTATGACATGCCCAGCAAGAGAATTGATCGTTACTTGTCCCTTCTTCATCTGAAAAGCGTCCTCAATTTGATTCCTCAAAAATTGGAGATTGCCCTCAACTTTCCGTATGCGGGTCTGGAGCTTGTTTCCCCCCGCCTTGTATTCTTGATAGACTGGAAGATTGTTGTTCTCAGTCCGGTAGACGAAGTAGGGTAGTGGCTCGAGTGTCCGTTTTACTAGATATCCGTTAGCCGTTGGTAACATCAGAAGACCGCGTAGGCCTGGGAGGGGTAGCTACTCGCCTGGATCAGATGCATACTCTCCTCGCAAAGCGCTAGCGGAGAAGGGTGCCATTCGGGGAAACACCGCAGGCATTGAGCGGAGAAGCCGCAGAGGAGTGGGTGCGGGAAGCATTGGTGCAAGTTGCAAATTGTGAGGGGTACTTGACTACCTCTTGACGACTGACCAGCCGATTAGGATATTGTATCGAGTATCCTGCAGGCGGGCTGTGGCGTCTATTGAGAGCGGCTACAGGATGTGCGTTTTCAGTGGTAGCGAAGTCCCTGGTGGTAAAATTCGTCTCGACAAAGCCGTCCAGAATTTCGGATATCATACACGGATGTTATAGCAGAGCCATTTCGATCTGCGAGGGTATTTGCCTGCACGGGACAAGGACAGGTTTTCAACAGCTGTTACCGGATCACGTGATAGTTTAACGCGTCAGCCACCCACATTTGGGGCTTGGTACTGACTTCCGGTTGGCCTACTGAGAGCAAAAAAAAAAGGCAGTCCTTTCCCTTCCCAAAATCGACCCCTCCATCGCAGATATCTCAACCCACATCATCAGCAAAGAACACCAGCGACCGGACTGCATTGTCATTATGGCCCAGAACAATGCAGAGGGTGCCACCGAGATGGCAGCGTCCTATGATTTAATCCCCAAATTACTGCCTCACCTCGACAGACACATGATTTTCCCGCTGTTGGGGTTCATGGGTGAGCAGGACAGGCTAACGGACCAAGAATTGGCCCAGGCCAGATACGACCTTCTAAAAAACTCAAACATGACAGATTTCATATGCGATCTTTACAAGGAAATACATGGCACTGAAGAGGTCCCGGAAGAGCTCAACAAGAGGCAGGAGGTTGTGGAAAAACTGCACGGTTTGGGTGAGAAGAGTGAACCGGTTCTGAATCTGCTTGGGAACTCGGAGGTCTTGTCAAATCTAAGGGCAGACAAGTTGCAAAATTTGCAGTATCTTCAGGAGAAACATGATGTATTACCACTACTCCCCCCACCCTGAATATGTCCCGGGGAGATGGAAGCTGATTTCGAGCGTTTGCCCCCGAAAAGGTCACGGTAGAGATGGTAAACGTGCTTTATGATTACGGTCAACACCAGTACAGCTGCGGTAATTATGGAGAGGCTTCGGATATCTTATATCGGTTTCGTATCTTGGTGTGTTCCTGCTACTTTGATTCGGCGTCTAGGCTTGAAACGCTTACATTCAACTAGTCGACAGACAACGAAAAGACTACACAAGCCACATGGGGAAAGCTGGCCTGTGATATTCTCTCGGCAAATTGGGAGGGTTCCATGGAGGAGATTACTAAAGTTAAGGACTTGATTGAACAAAAGGCAGTTTACTCCCCATGAATATTACACATCGGAGCTAATACCACCTAGCTCTACAACAACCCCCTAGGCCAGCTTCAAGCTCGTACATGGCTAGTTCACTGGACTCTTTTCCCTTTCTTTAATTACACCAACTACGCAGATGCCAGGGAATTCAAAGACCCCAAGGATTCCAAGGAACCCAAGGATCCGAAGGACGTGCTTTTGGAGCTATTCTTTTCCCCGGCTTTTATCAATACAATCCAAACCTCCTGTCCATGGATCCTTCGCTATGTAGCTGCGGCAGTCATTACCAACCGTAATCGCAAGAACAACAGCGGCCAGTACCAGAAACAGCTCAAGGACCTTGTCCGCATTGTCAAGCAGGAGCTATATGAGTATCACGACCCTATCACCGATTTCGTCGCAGCGCTCTACATCGACTTCGATTTCGAGGAGGCACAACGGAAACTTAGTGAGGCGGAAGAAGTATTGAAGAGTGACTTTTTTCTTGCGTCTTCTGCTGCTTCATTTGTCGACTCAGCAAGGCATTTGATCTCTGAGTCTTATTGCAAGATTCATCAGCGGATAGATATCAGGGATCTGGCTCAGCGTTTAAATCTCACCCAAGATGAGGGCGAGAAGTGGATCGTCAACCTCATTCGCGATACCAGAGTGGATGCCAAGATCGACTATAAGGATGTGAACTGACCAACCCCCCCCCAACCCTGTGCATTTTCTCCGATGTAAACGCATCGCTAACACGCTAACTACCACCGCAGGGAACTGTTATAATGAACCATCCCCCGCAATCAGTATACCAGCAAGTTATTGAGAAAACTAAGGGGGGTTTGTTTAGAACACAAGTGCTCACGTGAGTTTTTACGTTTAGTTCTCCGGGGCGCCACGTGTCCGCGATCCACTGACTCTTATTTGCCCTATAGTGCTGCGGTTTCAAAATAATTGGTTGTTGCATCTATTCCTTTCCTGTATCTTTGTTCGTGTTCTCTCTTCCATCTGGCGGGCTAGGGTGGGGTTGTGGTTGCTTTATGTGAAAAAAGTTTGTGTACTCGTATGATATACTCATGGACGCCGACATTGGGGTGCGGGTTTTCTGTAAATAGAGAGAGGAATTTACAGCAAATCACAACCATTGTCCTCTGGGATTTCCAATGCTATCCGTTCATGGGATTCTCACTCGAGCCCTCTCCCGATTATCCATATTGACGCTCCTTGGCGTGTTTTTTTTCGTATGATAGAAAGGTTAAAATTTAGGGCTAGGGCCTGCCTACCAAGGTGTTGTTGCCGGGGCGACGAGATGTTTGGGGTGTCTAGCTTGAACCTCAAATTCACGTCAACCTCACGCCTCTCTTTGCGTGTCATACATCCCTTCCCCTAAGACGTCAGCACCTCACGCACCACAGCTTAACGACAATTTTCCCAGCCCCAGCGTCGAAAGAAAAAAACAGAAAGGAAAAAAAGGGCCTTCTTCCCAGCCCAAGCAACTCTCCCGTGCGATGACAGTCAACAATGTCCGTATCATTGCCCGGATCCGTCCGTTGCTAAAGGGGGAGAGTGAGAAGGATGTTGTGGTATCTGCCGAAGAGGACGCGATTTCTATGCCGAACCCGAAGAATGAGAATGAGAATTTCACATTTCCATTTAATGCTGTTTACGGGCGGGATTCGGACCAAGCGCAGCTTTTTTCTGAAGGTGAGTTGGTGGTGGTAGTTGATGGTTTATTTGGAATGCCAACCGCTGATAGCGGAGGGATAACTCCTAGTATCGCCAACATTGAAGCATCTGTTCAAAGGGAATGATGTAACCATATTCGCGTACGGTGCGACCGGCAGTGGGAAAACGTATACCATGCGGGGACAAAAGGTAGCTTCTGAGCGTGGGATTATCCCACGCCTCCTAACGGCAATATATCGTCGAGGGAAGGAGCTCGAGCGCAAAACTGGAGGGGCCACAACCACTCGAGCTATCATGACATACTACGAGATATACAATGTAGGAGGATCTAGCAGAACATTTCTTCAACAGAGTGCTTATGTTCTATTAGGACCGAGTCTTTGATCTCTTCCAGCCTCCCGAGAAGCGAACTCCTGCTGGGCTACCCCTCCGGGAGTCGAACGGAAAAACTCAAGTCGTTGGTTTAATTGATAAGGAGATCACCTCGTTGAAGGAGTTCGAGGTCTTGTACGACAGGGCCAATGCCAACCGTTCGACGTCTGCTACCAAGCTGAATGCGCACTCCTCTAGGTCCCATGCGGTGATATGTGTCAATGTTGTGATTGAGGACAGAAACGCAGGAGAAAGCAAGACGGGGATTGTCTCGTGTATTGATTTGGCTGGTAGTGAAGATAACAGGCGTACGTGCAATGACAAGGAAAGAATGACAGGTGAATACCCTTTCTGTTACCAGGGTCTGGGTTTGAATGTTCTTCACTAACGATATATAAGAATCTGCTAGTATCAATAAGTCATTATTTGTGCTAGCTCAGTGCGTAGAGGCTATGACCAAGAAACAGGTCCGACATCTAACCTCCCACAATATAGTCATTTGTTAACAGTTTTGCAGAGTAGGATACCGTATAGAGAGTCAAAGATGACTCGCATATTATCACTTGGACAAAATAATGGCCTTACAGTCATGATATTGAATCTTGCGCCAACTAGAGCATTCCATCTTGATACCCTAAGCTCTCTAAACTTTGCAAATCGGACAAAGAAGATTGAGTTGAAACAGGCAGAGAACGAGCATTCTCAGGGTAATAGACCGAGGACCACAGGGTATCGAATGGAAATACTAAAGTTACTAGTTTCCTTCCCATCACGGCACGACCAACTTCCTCCAATGCTAAGCCAACATGGACCCACACGAGCTTTTGGGACGACAAAGACAAACACTGCACATGTCTCTAACCCTCAAAAGGGCTCCCAGAAGGATAGAGTACTGAAACCACCAAATCGGGTGCCTCTAGCACCCCAGCCATTACGGCAAACTTCTGGAATCAAGAAACCTATGCGATCTTATGATAAGCGCCATCAACTCAGTCCTACAAATATTGCAGATATTGTTGAGAAGAAGGTAGAGGAAATATTAGCTGCTAGAGCACTGAACGAACCAGCTAAAAGGACGGCTGCGGATGTAAGTGATGAAGTGAATAAGAGGCTCGAGCTGTTGGAAAAGAAACTGTAAGTTGATAACTACGCTATTAGGGGGGGGATTGGGTATTAACTCAAATTTACAGCGAAAAAAAAGCAGACGCCAAAGCAGAGGGCCTTACCTACATACTACTTGCTAGTAAGCTCCATACATAATATCCCCAGCCACTCCAACTAACCGAAATGAATAAATAGAACAGCATGCGGCAAGAGGCGAAAACTTCTCCGCTCTGAAAATGTATGAGCTAGCCGTTCCGTACTTCCCGGAAAACGGCAAACTCCTCAAGAAAATCTCCGACCTAAAAGACAAAGACAAGAACACCGCGGTTAAGGCCACAATGCGGAACTCCTCAGGCCCAGCACCATCCCTCAACACCACCAATAGAAAATCCTTGTCCTACTCCTCCGTTCGCCAGGAGGTCTTCGTAACAGAGGAAACATTCACACAAGCACCTGCGCCGGTGCCTAGACCAAAACCCAAACGAACCTTCGCCGTCTTCTCCGATATTGGTAACGACGTGCAGCAACAACCTGCTCATCGTTCCCTGCTAGCCACCGCCGACATGGGGGAAGACACCACTTCGGAATACGAAGACGATGGAAACGAAGAGGAGGAATGGTCACCAAACACCCAGCAAACGCCCCGGACAAAGAACCTCTTGAGGATAATCAACTCGGAGGATGTTTCGCAGATAATGAAGTTGAAGGTATGCGACCCACTGCATCACGTCCAATCACTCGCTCCATAGTGAACGTAATATAGACTGAGGACCTTGGGGTTTTATAGGGCGTCGGCAAGAAGCGTGCGGAAGCACTTGCCCAGGCTGTCAGAGAGCGTCGCCAGGCGGGTGACATGATGGGCGATGACGATGGCTTTCCCGCCATCAAGGACCTGGAAGAACTCGGGATGATAAAGGGCATTGGGCAAAATATGGTTGAGAATATGAGGAGTGGGCTTAGTGCTGCTTCCTAGTATCATAGTACTGACTCGACCTTGTCCTCCCCCCCCACACTTCCGCGAATAGAAGGAAGGAAGCATAGATGGTAGAATTTTGTTTATGCCCTAAGACCGCCCATATTTAGAGTTTTGTTCTAACGTTTTTGGGCTCTTGTTGGAGTGCGCGAATGCATATTAGCCGGGTTTGGTGAATCGGAGTTCTGTCCTGTTTAGTTCCGCTATTTTTTTATAGTTATTTTCTATTTCCCTTTCCTCTCCTCCCCCTCTCCCCTGTACTGTAGTAAGTTTAGGTTTCCAGATTCCTTATGGGTTTGCCCAACAGTGTGTATCATACGTTTAGTAATCGCCCAACGAATATTTGTGCTGGTGCCAAAGTAACCTAACAAGCTAGCTCAATTCTCTACTATCGTACTTGAACAACTGCCCCCCTTCCATTAACACACTTCCACCTGGCTTCCCCTCCCCACCCCACAAAACTCCTATCCTCTAAAGGCATAGGTAACGATAAAGCAATGTAATGTACTGCATCTCTCTTTATTCCTCCCTTTTCAACATATTCGCACCCCAAAATTGGACATTTCTAAAAGGTATTTAAACAGTGTATGTGAACCGGTGATAGCCCACTAGAAGGAAAGACTCGAGCAGAGAGAAAAAGAGAAAGGAAAAAAGGAAAAAAAGGGGGAGGAGGGTAGAACCCCGAAAAAATCATACAAGACAAGACAATGAACGGGAGAAATAACTAGTGGGTGCAATCAAATCGAGAGCCTTCACATTATTTCGTTCTTCGGTTTCCGTTGCTACCGTTTCTCCACTATCGTGAACAGTTCCAGGCAATCAGGTATGAATGGTGTGAACTTTTACTCGTTCGGTTATCCTGGGAATTTCAAGCCCCGGTAACTGCTGCTGGCTCCAGTTTGTAATCGCCGGTATGTAACCCCTTCAACGCCATCTCACCATCTGCGCTCAACCTGGGCCTCCCAGCGGCCAAGGCGGGGGCTTCAAAGAACCTTGGTTTCCATTCGACACCTTCCACCGCCCTAGCGGCCGCCTTCTCGCGCTGCCTTTCCTCAATCTCCGATTTGAGTTGTGTGGCGCGGCTGTAATCTCTGGCATGAATGGCTTCAGTGACACCTTCCCACATCTTCCGAGACTCGTTTGGAAGCATAGCGTCCGGTGGCGGGCAAGTCTTTGGTTCAGGGAAAAGAGGATCCAGGTCTATCAATAGGTGTTTCTCCTGTAGATCCAATCAGAGTAAGAACAACGACCACCAGAAGGGCTTCCGAGAGTGTAAAGGAAGGGCTTACATTGGAGCCCGGTACAGTGTAATACAATTGACTCATCCATGATCCCTCAATCTTGGCACGCACTAGTTTTGAGGGAACATCCTTAAGCTTCTGTATACCATCGTCCTCTTGAATATACTGATAGACGACTCCCTCAACTTTATGCTTTGCTTTCCCGATCCAAGAATCTCCCAGATACTGCAGTACAGCCTTCAATTTTGTTTTGGGGCAAGTCACGTAGCAGATGTCCTCGACATATAGGTTTAGAGTTCCTGAGAGGTATAGTTCGTGAATAATCATGCCACCAGCCGCCAATGCCACACGTACCTCTCAAGAATCCTCCCAGATTCACGGCGGGGTGAGTGAGTCGATAGGATTCATCCCCACGCTTGTGCAAGTTGATGAAAATGCCGAGGTTATGGACCCCAGGAGTCACCCTGACTTGACGAGGTAAGTGTACTTCCTAATATAAGCCTCTGGAATTGCATTTCACGTACTAGAGGTCCCTGTAAACTTGGCACTAATCTAAAATGGCGCTTTCGGTAAGCACTGATCTTAGATTCCCCTCGGGAATTCCCGATCCATACCTGATCATATCCGTTCGCTGATACACCCTTTTCAGGGCAGTCGATGTAGAAGGCTGAGACCGGGGGATGGTGGGAGGTCTGTTCCGTCAAAAATGAGACACGAACGGGCCCTTTGCTACCGGCCTGAGAAGGCTTACTCGCCGCAGAATTCCGGGAGTTTCGGGAAGAAGGGCGGGATGGAACAGGCGGCAGTGTCTCCTGAACATCCCAACTGCACTGTTTTTACCCAGCGAACACCTAAATCAGCCAATTGGCTCCCAACCGACTTAGCAACTGGAAAGGTACCCTGAAAAATTCCCCCAATGTTGAATTGTACGGCTGTAGAGAGAAAGGTCAGCAACTGCTCCGGGGTGCGGTGCATTTATCCGCGCCGGGTCGCTTGTAAATATCTTACCTTGCACGGCTTTCCCTTGACGAATTTCTTCAAAAATGGATCCAGGTTAGCTCTTTGCCCCATGCCACGGTTATCTTCGCTATCTGACCAGATCTTTGGTAAACCAAAACCTTAAAACTCCCAAGAAACGTTCGAGCTCATCGTCGGATTCGCCAATGCTAGACAATATTAGTGGAGAAGTGAGAGGAGCATTTTCCGCCATTTACCTAGCAAAGGTTTCAGGACGATCCAGGTAATTCCAGTACTCTTTTTCAACAATTCAGTATGTAGGGCTCGTTATGCAACCCGAGAAACCCTTTCTCACCTAAATTGGGCACGGGTTCAAGTAGCTGACTCGGCAATGAAAAACGGACAGAAGCAATATCAGCCACTCCGATAAAACGTCGCAAAATACCGAGTAGAGTCCTAGGTCCAAGAAAATCGATGGTTAGCCGGTGGCCCAAGGGGCGAATCGAACGAGAACCACATGCTTTAATTTTGATTGATTCTCCGCCTCGGAACCCGTGTTCGAGATGGTTCCCGGAGGTGTTGCACTGGGTGTTGGGGCAGAAGAGGAAGGGGTAAGGGGTGTGTTTTCCATGGCGGCTTTTTTGACGATGGGGTCTCTCGGGTGAAGAAGGGAGAAATCCAGGGGGAAGGGTAGCGGAGAGAGTGGCGCTTTTTTCGGGGGGGAGGGAGGGGGGATAGGGGAGAAGCCTAGGAGCTGATGGATATCCAGCGAGTATGATATGATAGGATATGATACTACAGTATACCGGTGGTAGTTAGTCGTCAACCCGACCCCTTGTCGCCTTCTCTAGTGTCTTGGCAGCAGGGCACAGCTCCCGAAGGATCCAAACCCTGAATCTCCCTGCTCCCTACGGGAGTTGCCAAGAGCAAGTGAACCTGTGTGTCCAAAAGTAGAATCTGGGAAGAGCCGATGACCAGCATCCGGATCCAATAGAGTGGCACACGCGCTGAACAAAGCCGGAGTGGAAAGCCTGCTGTCCCCGAGTACCGTACCGTACTACTCGTAGTACAGTACCGGTTCTCGAGTACAACATCTCCAGCATAGACCGAAATCGCTCTACAGCTTGTACTGTACTACAAGTATCTTGCCGGGGAAAAAAGAAAAGAGTCTTGACAAGGTACTGTAGAACATGATGAGTGCGCATGACCCTGCCGGTATGAGCAGTGAGACATACAAAGGCACTTCATCACCACCACAGCGCTTCTGATGGCAAAGCCGGAGCCAGGACTAAAACACACCGGTACGGCACCGTAGTGCACCATACCGGCGCTGGTGCTGTGCTTGGCTTCCGTGCGGGTACGATACGGTACTGGTACCGTACTCAAGTAAATTGACTTGGAGAGGGACCACCATACGGTCCATACCGGTATGCCCTGAGCCTCGTCCCTGTCCCGTCCCATGATTTCCCTGCTGTGCCATGGTGTAACCGACAGAACAGCCATAACTTATGATAACCCCCGGTATATGCACGCTTGCAAATGTGGTTTATCATGCCGTCGCCGGGGTTGCGAAAAAGGTGCCTGAGTTTCCATCCCGAAATCATGATAGTCAGTCAGGCCGCCAGATGTATCAGTAAGTAACCGTCCCCATTCAGTTCAACTGCCGGATATATGAGCATGCTGATGGTGAAAATACGGGTGTAGCATCGTAGCACTCGCTCCCTTGAGGGCACGCCCAAGATGCCAGGCCGGCAACATCGTGATACCATCGCAGACCACGGCACTGTTACTCCGGATGCACGCACTTCATCCTTCTTGGGTATGTGGCGATGCCCGTGCCAGCGCTGTGCTCTAGCACTGTGCTGGTACTGGTATCATGGTTGGGGACCGGGCATTCTGCTCGTGGTGAAGGAAAGAAAGGATGATTGTGATCGGTTCATCGTGTCGCCACCCTCTCCCCCTCTAGCCCTTGGCAAGAGCCTAATACCGGTACTATTCGAGTACTGTGCTAGTATCACTCTTAAAATCGCGGTCGGGATTATCATTCGAACAAGTCTCAGTGATCACCACGGTTATGATAATGACTGTATCATATCATGGTTGGAGCCATCTCCCGATCCACGGGGGGACAAGAACTTATTCCCCGGCGGTCCGCATATCATAGACTAGGACTGGGGCGGGAGCCTTCCCTAGGATTACTGGTATCATACGAGTAGAGTACGAGTACTTGGCCATTTATAAAGTATTTCGGACGCTTGGCATCCAGATGGAGCCCTTTTTTTGCTTTGGCGTGTGACAGCCCTCGCCTAGATACGGTACTGTGTGATACTCGTACCGGCAAAGTGGGCGTGAGCCGCACGGATTCGCGTTGGAGAAAACATGCGCCAAGACTCCATTTCCGAGTCCTCGACGCGTCTCCCGGGGCATGTCAGTCCAACCTGTACCGTACTTGTAGACTATCATAGTCCAACGGCGCGCTGGTAACGATAGCTCCAGAAATTGTCGCACCCTGAGCGCGTCTCCCTTCCTGACCCACCCTTTTCATCCCAACTCAAGCTTATCGCCCCGACCATTCGATCTCGAAAATTTACCGAACTTGACACCGATTGCTGAATATTTGAACAGAATATTTGTACAATGGGCTCGCGCCCTGAGCTTAAGGCATGCATACTCCCCACTTGGGCTCCCTTTCCCGTTTCTCGCCTCTAATTAATCATTGTTCGCCACAGGTTGAGGATGAGAATGCCTTCATTTCCTTCTTCAATGGCCTTCCCGAGACGGATGCCATTCGGCTCTTCGACAGAAACGACTACTACACTGTTCACGGGCAGGATGCCATCTATGTCGCCCAGACGGTACATCCCTAATCCGAACCGCTCCCCATGCCCCCCAGGTGTTGACTGCTCTCCCATAGATCTATAAAACCACGTCTGTTATCCGACAGTTAGGTAGCTCGAGAAACCCCCTTGAGTCGTGTACACTGTCCGTTACCGCCTACCGCAATTTCCTTCGCGAATGCCTCTTCCAGAACAGAAAACGGGTGGAGATCTGGGGAGCAAAGTTGAGGAATAAGTGGGGCATTACGAAGCAGGCTTCTCCAGGAAATCTTCAAGATGTCGAGGATGATCTTGCCGGCCAGATAGACTCATCCCCCATGATCCTTGCTGTGAGGATATCGGTCAAGGGGGAGGAGCGGAATGTTGGTGTTTGCTTTGCCGATGCTAGTGTTCGGGAGCTAGGCGTGAGCGAGTTTGCCGATAACGACCTATACTCTAACTTCGAAGTAAGTGGTCTCTGGAAGTTGTCAGCCGGGGGCTCCGCTGTTGCTAACCTCCAGCCTAGTCTCTCATCATCCAACTTGGGGTCAAGGAATGCGTTGTTCAATCGGATGAGAAGAACAAGGATTATGAGCTTGGAAAACTTCGGGGGATTATCGAGCGTTGTGGGATAGTTATGACCTTTCGGAAGGCTTCCGAGTTTTCAATCAAGGACATCGAACAAGACCTCTCCCGACTCCTTACAAGCGAGGTTGCTGCCGGCATCCTGCCGCAAGTGGAGAACAAGTTTGCCATGGCAGCCGCTTCCGCCTTGATACGATATTTACAGCTTATGAACGACAATCTTAACTTTGGTCAATACCGTCTCTACCAGCACGATCTTGCCCAGTATATGAAGTTGGATGCGTCAGCAGTTAAAGCGCTTAACTTGATGCCTGGGCCTCGAGATGGGTCAAAGAACATGTCGTTATACGGCCTCCTTAATAAATGCAAGACTGCCATAGGGACTCGGCTACTGGGCCAATGGCTCAAGCAACCTTTAATGAGCCTTGAAGAGATCGAAAAACGCCAAGTTTTGGTGGAAGCGTTCGTTGAAGACACCGAACTCCGGCAGACCATGCAAGAGGAGCACTTGAAGAGTATACCAGATCTTTACCGGCTCTCTAAGCGATTCCAAAAGGGCTTCGCAAACCTAGAGGATGTTGTCAGAGCATACCAGGTCGCCATCAGAATTCCGGGATTCATTTCAACCTTTGAGGGTGTGATGGATGAGACATATAGGGATCCGCTCGATCTGCAATACACAACCAAACTACAAGTAAAAACTTTTCCCCAACAGGCTAGGTGTCTCTGCTGACATGCCCTTCAGGAAATATGCGGCAACTTGGAAAAGCTACAGGAGCTGGTCGAAACCACTGTGGATCTCGATGCTCTTGACAACCACGAGTTCATTATCAAGCCAGAATTTAGTGATGACCTCAAATTGGTTCGGGACAAGCTGGATAAACTGAAGAGGGCAATGGACACCGAGCACCGCAGGGTCGGAAGCGACCTGGGCCAGGAAGTTGACAAGAAGCTTTTCATGGAGAACCACAAGACATATGGATGGTGTTTCCGTTTGACTCGCGCCGAGGCAGGCTCAATAAGGAATCAGAAGGAATATAGGGAGATATCAACCATGAAGAATGGTGTTTTCTTTACCACCACTGCCATGCAGGATCTGAAGCGGGATTTCGATAAGTCGACGCACATATATAACAAGACACAGAGCGGGCTAGTGGATGAAGTTGTCACTGTAGCATGTGAGTTTCGGTGGGGTCAGCGAATCCTCTCTCCCCCGAGTGCTAATGCTCTATAGCTTCCTATTGCCCGGTTCTGGAAGAATTGGCCGCTGTGCTTGCCCATCTGGACGTTATCGTTAGTTTCGCTCATGTTTCGGTTCATGCTCCATCACCATATGTCAAGCCGAAGATGCATGCAAGAGGAGAGGGAAGCACCATTCTTAAAGAGGCCCGGCATCCATGCATGGAAATGCAGGATGATATTCAATTCATTACGAACGATGTCAGCTTATGCAGAGGTAGCTCCGAGTTTTTGATAATCACTGGTCCCAACATGGGCGGTAAATCCACCTACATTCGGCAGATCGGCGTCATCGCTCTAATGGCTCAGGTTGGATGCTTCGTCCCATGCTCCGAGGCGGAGTTGACGATTTTTGATTGCATACTTGCTCGTGTTGGAGCCAGCGACTCGCAAATGAAGGGCGTGTCCACATTCATGGCTGAGATGTTGGAGACCTCGACCATCCTCAAGTCGGCCACCTCCGAGTCCTTGATTATCATCGATGAGCTTGGGCGGGGCACTAGCACCTATGATGGGTTCGGGCTTGCGTGGGCTATTTCAGAACACATCGTCAAGGAAATTAGATGTTTTGCCATGTTTGCAACCCATTTCCACGAGCTGACGGCACTGGTCGACGAATACCCCTCTGTAAAGAACCTGCATGTCGTTGCGCATGTCGGAGACAAGGATGCGAGGGAGGTGACTCTGCTTTATAAAGTTGACGAAGGTTTGTGAAGATACTCCGCGTGGTCAGTCAACGGAGATCCTAACGGTGTGTGTGACTATAGGCGTCTGCGACCAGAGTTTCGGCATTCATGTCGCGGAACTTGTTCGCTTCCCACAAAAGGTGATCAACATGGCTAAGCGTAAAGCAGATGAACTCGAAGACTTTACCGGCAAGCATGAACGTAAGGCGACCAACTGTACCAAAGAGCAGATTGCAGAGGGGTCGACGCTCCTCAAGGAAGTGTTAGTTGAGTGGAAAAATAGGGTGGAGAATTCGGGGATGACCCCCGCTGAGATGAGGGGCGAGCTCATAAAATTAATCCAAGCGCCGGAGTACAAGGAAGCATTGGAGAATGATCCATTTTTCCAATCGGTTAAGACTTTGTAATCATATTCTAATGGTGGCCGTGTTGTTTTCTATCACGAGTGGCATTTCGATTTCTCACATGTATTATTACCACCCATACCATCGCACTCGAGTGCTCGCATGGGCTGTCACAAAATAGAGTTTCCTTTCCTTCTCTCTTTCCTCCTTTCCTCCTTGAGCTAAAGCTTTTTACAATTGAACATCCATATTAATCGTCAGGCATAAATCGAAAGGCGATATGTTTCGCACACCGCCAGCCTATCCTAAACGGAGTTGGAGGAGAAGGGAACATGTTAGTCAAGCTTCACTTGTGGCATTCCCAGATTCAGTAATAGCCCCTTGTTGCCGCCACGTTCCCAAGAGTACAGTACTAGTACTGCCGCACGTATATTTCTAGATACACTTTCCAGCGTTCCGCATTCCAGCAACCAGAGATAGGATCATGTCTGCCTCGCACGAGGGGGGTTAACCTGTGTGTGGGCATATACCATAATACGGAACGTCTACGGTAATCGGGGAGCAACACCCGACCCCTGGAGCCTCTTCACCTCACCAAATTGCCCGTATCGCCTTGAAGCATTGGGAGCATCATACCGTAATCGGGGCCTCTTGCAATGTATGATACCAGTATCTTTTGCGCAAACTGTGGAATTCTGTCCGATCGAAAGATTACAATTCTGGCGTGCTCTGGCCTATGTCACCTTACTAAGCAATGGTATTCTCTAGTTAAATTGGTTAATCGAGTGATCTTTTACGATGAGGGTCCGAAAGCGGTGCCCTGGATGCCTCTTTGGGGCGCGTTAGGATCCTTTTTTTGATCCTCCCGAGCAAACAACAAGTTCTTCCAGGGGCTGCGCACCATGACCTGGCGCATCGTTGCCGCCCAGCACATCACAGCAGCTACCAAATCGCCCATCATTCGGTGTTAAGGGCACTCCACGAGCCTGGCAACAGAAGAAACGTGCCCCCCCGGTTTTCCATACAAACCACCACTTTTCGTACACGCCTGTCAACTCCATAAAAAATTTATTGATAGAGAGCTTAATCCAAAGATTCACATAGTTAAATGTCAGACTATAGGAATGGTTCTGAATTCTGAAAGGCTTATGCTGGGATTACAATGCCGTAGGAACGCGTCCTGGAGGGGGCCGAATAAATTTTTAAAGAAGGCAATGCCAAAATTCATGCCAAGACAGCCAATTTGTATGGGATTTTGCATCGCAACCAATAATAGCAAGCAAGCACACGCACTGCCACTCCTGAATGAAACCAACGAAGTTCTGGCAATGTGTTTGAGTTGTGACTGTGACCAATGTTAATAACTTCTAAGAACCGGGAAATAGGCGGCAGCCGCTGCGAGTTCTGTGGATGACACAGTAATTGTACTAGGGTCAGGGTAAAATCCTCGCAGACATAAAAAGGAAATGTTAAAAAAGTCTTCGCACACACTAGTTTTTGATAATAGTGGCAGTAACTACTTTTGGCAAATCAGGTATCAAAGGGCATCCACTTTAAATCAGCTGACATAAATAAAGCCTGAGACACCAGACATGGTGAGTGCGTTCAAATGAATCTCTATTGGATCTTAAATAGGGTAGGGTGTCATGCTACACCTTAGTATGATAATATTGGAGAAAGGCTAAAATCTCGATAAAAAGAGAACAGAACGAAGGATACATTTGGGATCGGTCCCCTTATGCTTCACTTGAGAGGTAGGAGACTTGGAAAATCTTCCCCAATATAAGACATGTGATAAGAGCGACAAATAAAGACCAAGTGATTAACACCTGTTTTTGGGCTGTTCACCCCAAAACAAATTTAACAATACTGCTAGTTACCGCTGTAGAAGAAAAGAGGTCTGGGTACTTATGCAACCTGAATAAATCAAAATATTAAAGCGGTTGCACCCTCAGCGAGATCATGACATAATAATTGGCCAAGACATACGTAAGTTTGAGGTAATTTTATGAAAATAGTTAATTCAGTCTGACGTAATAGTATAAATATAAATATACAAGTAGCGACACTTATTAAAAAACAGAATTCAGTTTAAGACAAAACAGAAAGAAAAGAATAGCAGCAATGGAGCAACAATCAATGGAGAAAGATGTACGAGAACAGATTGGAATGGAAATGCTTGAGGAGGGAGTGGTAAAATCACAAAAGGAGGCAGCTCAGACAGTTGATATTCCATACTCAACATTCAATCATCGGAAGGTATAAACCATGAAAGAAAATTAACAATTAACTTACTAAATTACCTTTCTTTTCAAACAGAAAGGACAATTATCCAGAGAGGATAGTGATAAGACCAAGCAACGAATGACACCAGCGGAAGAGAAAGCCTTGATTGATCGAGCATTCCAGCTGGGACAGTGGGGGTTTCCTCCCAATATCTACAAATTTGTAGATATTGGAATACATATCTATCGAAGACGAGTTCCAACAGGTATTTTAGGTCAGGGTTGGCTCCAAGGATTCTACAAGCGACATCCAAATGTCAAAACACAATATAGTCAGCCCATTGACTATATACGAACAGTGCAGGGGAATAATCTTGAAGCTATATCTACCTTTTTCAAAATGGTAAGTCATCAAACTGAACCAAAAAAAAACATCAGATAAGACAAACTATTATTGGAACTCAAAATAATTAGTATAAAGTATGATGAAGTAGTTCGAGAATATGAAGTCTTACCACAAAACACATATAATGTCAATGAGACCAGATTTATTATGGGATTAATCGCATCCGAAAAGGTCATTGATATTATCGATAAGCCACGGAAGGATGGTAAACTATTTGTCAGTCAGCCAGGAAACCGCGAACTTGCCACTGTTGTTGAAGTAATTTGTGGTGATGGATCGGCCTTGGATCCAATGATAATTTTTAAAGCAAAGGACTTTCGAGAAGAATGGTTTGAAGACTTACCGGATGTGCCAGACAATATTCTTTTTGGCAAGTCTCCTAATGGGTGGACTGATGGAGAGGTTGCCTTACGTTGGTTAAGGGAAAACTTTGGACCTGGCAGTCGGTCAGTAGAAAAGGCAGGAGTTCGATACCGGATCCTACTCTTCGATGGTCACAATTCCCATGTTAATATCAACTTCCTTGAGTACTGCATCAAATGTCGGGTTATACCTATTTGTCTTCCACCTCATACTAGTCACTGCCTGTAGCCACTTGATGTATCCGTGTTTAGTCCTTATAAGCATGCTTATCGAGTGGAGCTCCAATGGAGATTCGAAAACCGGGAACGCGGAGTCAACAAACGAAACTTCTATAGCATTGTTAGCCAGGCTAGAATTAAAGCATTGATGGCAGAGAATATCCACAGTGGTTTTTGGAACACTGGAATCATACCTTCTGATGGGGAGATCATATTACGACAATTATGACAAGAACAGCAAGCCCGCGAGAAAGCAAGAACAACTGAAGAAAACCGACGACATGCTTCATCTGACAAGCGCTTATGCGATATCGACCTAACAGAAGTCGTTCAGCTTGGTGTACCACAGGATCCTATCCAACTCCAAATTCAAGGAAACTTGATTTTAGACAATATGGCTCCTTGTTCTCCACAAAGCTGGCGTCAACGACGCATTACAGAAAACATTGTCCATTGTGCCGAACGTGAAATGATTGAAAACAACCTCAAAGAACAACAAATCCACTCCCTTCAAACAGAAATCCATAACATCCGACAAAAGAAAAAGACAAAACGAAAGCTTATCCCCGACCATGGAACTTGATTCCTCTCCCGTAACGATATTGTTGACTTTTTTTCACACCGTGAAGCTGAAAGGCATCGAAAGCATCAAGACATGATCAATCGACGAAAGCATCAAGACATGATCAATCGACGAAGGAAACAGATTTCAGCAATCGAAACTAAAATCGATGCATTGTTAGTTAGGAGGAGGCGGGCTGAGAAACTGGAGGGGGGGGGTCGTTTACCGAAGCGTTGGAAAACATCACTCCAATTAACGGATGAGATTCATCAATTTGATGACAGATTGTCTAAGGCCAAGGAAGAACTACTATCTGCAGAGAGATTAGAAAATGAATCAAGTGAGGATAGTGAAGGTGGTGAGGATCGGGCATCCTCCTTTCCCCCGGCAGTGGAATTACTTACCTTTTCCCCTGTAGTAGAATTACCGATCTTTTCTCTGGCTGAGGATTTATCTACCTTTCCTCCCCTCCCGTAGAGGACTCACCCACCTTTCTTCAACCAGAGGAATTACCAACTTGAAGTAGTTAATTGATGAGAGGAAAGGAAGACGGAAGTGAGTTTGAATTTTTTCTTTTCCCTTTCTTCCACTTTTTTCTTGTTTTGAATCTGTCATAATTCTTAGTAAAAAAATATAGAATGATTAATATTTCTCAAGTAGGATATGACTTACTGCTTCATTTTCAATCAAGGCAGTTTGGATGAAGACTGTGGAGGCGTTGAGAGTTGAATGGGAGGAATGATTTTTGGTTTGTAAGGTTGTCGTGTTAAGCTGGGGGTGGGAGGGGGAGGGGGGTGGGTACCTATCTCATGTACATCAGCAAAAAAAACTATTTGTATTTTCTGTCATTTGGTGCATCCTGTGCATCCTGTAATCCCTGCTTGCATCCTGATTTGAGGTTTGCATCCTGACGCACAGTCTCAGTGATAAATCTTTGATTGAGCAAAAAGCCGTTATGGTATAAGAATAGTAGTATTATGAACTAGATGTATTCAAAATCTAAGGCTATGAGCTTGACAACTGATGGACATATTTAGGGATTTGTAGAATTTTTCGAAAACTGAAGTCCATAATTTCTAATCCCTGTATGTATAATAAATCATACTCTGATTCCATTCAAACTTAGATATAATGTGTGGTATTAGCAGGTAAGTATGTGGAAGGATTTTACCTTTACAGGAGGCAAAGTCATTTACAGGATGCAAGCAAGGATTACAGGATGCAAGCAGGGATGACAGGATGCAAACCTCAAATCAGGATGCAAACAGGGATTACAGGATGTACAGGATGCAGTGAACTTAAGCAACTTGTTTTTGCTGATGTAGGCTAGCGGTGGCCTATCTGAAGAAAAAAAAAACTGACTTGGCATTTGCTTACTCATACAAATCTCGCTGAGGGTGCGATCTCGCTGAGGGTGCAACCGCTTTAGTCAAATTAAACCAAGGTGGAAGGAACTGGTAGATAATAGGAAGGCATACCGGTATGGTAGAAAGATCGGGACCGTGCAATCTAGAGGCTCCTTGTAGATCTGGGGTAACTTGAACTTGGTGGAAAAAAAAAAAAAAAAAAAAGAGGACGGTTCAGAGTAGAGGGCTTGTTTAAAGATACTGGAGTCTTTCTTGGTGGTTATTGATAGGCGGAACTGGTTTGTGTTGGTAGGTAGAGCTGGTTTGCGCCAGTAGGTGGAGTTGGTTTCTACTTTTCTTCCACCTCATTTCTTTTTCTTTCCATTGGTCCCAGCCACATACCACCCAAACCATCCCTCTTCTTCAGTCCTATCTCCCTTTCCAAATCAACTCCTCCCAATACGGTACCCATAGACCGGGTGAGGGCTCAGCGAGGCGACACCCTCAGCGAGGCATGGCACGGCTTGGCTTGCTACTGTCGTTGAACGCTGGCTGCCATTGCTACCAAATCTTGCCAAGCCTCGCTGAGCCCTCACCCGGTCTAACTTGCACCACCACCATCACTGCTACCACCCTCACATCCAAACACAGACTCCTTACTTCACCTACATACTGTAGTTTGCCTTTCTACCCGTTCTATGCCTCACTCTGCTTCCGATCTCTTCATCTCAAAAAGATCTAACCTTGCACCTGAATCACTCCATGGGTTCCCCTTCGCGTTGACTGTCTAGCCACTTTCGCCGGTTTCAAACCTGTTTCATGACCCCGCACAAAGGCATCTCTTACCATCTTTGAACACATCATCTCTTTTCTCAACCACCACAAAATCATCCTCACAGCAACCGCTCTTAACCTTACCCTCCCCTCAGAATTTCGAGCCACCTTCGTCAAGTTTGAAATCAACAGAGAACCTGAACGGGAATTGCTCTACCACTCTTCGTGGAACTCGAGTTCTCTGTGGCCTTTTCTCACAAACCACCCGGTTCCCAGGATCTATTTCTCCAAAATTCTCCCTCGCTCCCACCTCTCCTCGGTCCACTATCCTGGGTCCTCGGAGCCTCCCACGAACCTCCATAACGAACCTCCATAACGGCCCTCTGGCCGGTCAATCGGAAGGACCACTGCTTATAGCTGGTGTCCTTATTCAATCGATTTTTATCCTCTCTCAAGCACAACTCCACTCTACAGCCCTACGACTTCACATTTCTACAACTAGAATCATAGATTTTGGGAATTAAACCGTTATTACTATGACTGAGATTTACACTACCATAGCCAATAATCAACTATTAGGACCGATTTCTTCTTCTCAACCTTCAAGCCAAGCAGCATCCGAGTCCCCAAAAACGGTATGGACCCCTCTAACTAGTCCTGCAGAAATAAGTCAAAATGGCTCCCAGGCCGCCTCACCCGTGGCTTCACCTGTCAACTCACCCGAGATTGCAAGTTTTGACACCCCCTCCCTGGAAGAGCCTAGTACTGCTTTCAAAAATCTCTCCGCTCAAATTCTTGGGAATAACAAATTCATATTTGGCACGCCTGCTAGTCTTGCCAGTCGTATGGCTACCAGGGTTCGCCACTGTGTGGGGTCAAGGACCGGATGTTACATACATGTCAGTGGAGTTGCTGAAGCAAAGTTAGACGAGATTGATGATGCATTCCAAAATCTTGGAATTCGTAACTCCGTCCGATTCACATATGAACACGATCTGGAGGCCATGGTTATTAGGTGTATGCCCAGCGAAGTACACGAGAGGGCAAGTAGGAGTTTTTTGATAAAACTGGCGTTCAAGATAGCTGCCCTCCCAGGCCATTCCGAGGATTCCATTCTGCCGGTGGGGAGTACAAGGTTTTCGGTTCCCGGGAAGCGGAGTAAGGAGGGTGATGAAGGGATCAAACCAGCGGATACCCGGGCTGATGGAGATGAGTGGCCATCTCTTATGATCGAAGTGGGTATGTCGAACTCCCTGCTATCCCTCCGCCAGGATGCTTGTTGGTGGTTAGACCATTCGAACGAACAGACCCGAATGGTTATTTTGATCAGCCTTGAGATGGACCCAAAGTCATTGCATTTAGAACGGTGGGAAAGGTCATCAGCCAAGGTAGACGAAGAAGACGAAGATGACGAAGATGACGAAGACGAAGATGACGAAGATGACGAAGATGACGAAGACGAAGCTGACGAAACCAATGAAGACAAAGACAAAGAAGATGAAGACGAAGACGATGAAGACGAAGAAGAGGAAGAAGGCGAAGCCGCTGAAGCCGCCGAAGCAGACAAAGCAGATGAAGCCCACAAAGCCAATAAAGCCAACAAAGTGGATGAACAGGGCAAAGTGTATGAAGCAGACAAAGCGGACCAAGCGGATGAAGCAGACCAAGTGGACGAAGTGGGCGAAGTGAGTGAAGTGGATGAAGTGGGCGAAGTGGACGAAGTGGGTAACCCTACTGAATCCCCAATGAAGTCAACTTCTAAGTATACTCAATATTTCGAAATTGATCATTGCGGCAATGTTATTCATGATCCATTACACCCAGACCTTGTTATTTCCTACAAATCATTATTTGATACGGGTTACGATGTGGGAACCGATATTACTATATCCAAGGCAGAATTATCCACATGGGCGTTGCAGGTTTTTCGTGGGCTTCGTTAGCATCCACCAAACGGTAAGTTCACAAGGAACCAAGACTTAAAATTTTCAGGTGTATATGTTTACTAACTGCTAATATAAAAAGTGCAGATAGCGCTTCAGCCACTCGGTCGAAAGGAAAGTAAAGGAGAGTCCTAGACCTGAGACATGACAAATGATTACCGCAACCCAATCCCCAGCACCCACCTATCCCTCCACATTCCCCCACCTACCTTGCAATTTCACACTTCTACCCCCACTCCCCCCATGCCCCTATAATACTACAACAATTTCCCCACAAAAAAGACCTGAAATCAACCATGAAACAACGCACACACAATCTCACATGCCCCCACCACCTGACCTTCTCAAAGCCGTAACAACAATCACCACCTCCCTCACCACGACCAGCACATCCCTCCAATCCCCCGAATTCCCGTCACTCCCGACCCCAGAGAACAGCATATCCCTCTTGGACCTGGAGAATGAGCTTCTTTTCTCATACAATCACAACGCCGTCTTTTTCTTACTCGTCAGGCTGCTCTCGGGCACATTGAGCAACGTTGTCAATACAGACGCAACCAAGGAACTGGTCAAGATCCGCGTTATGTTAGAGCGCAAAGTTGTTGGAGAGGAGTTGGAAAAGGACCGATGATGGGGATAATGAGGGGGGCAGTTGGAGGGTTGTGGGAGAGAGCTTTGAGAGGAGGAAGGTGAGGGTTTCTAGGAGGATGAAGACTTGGACCAGTGTTGATGGATAGATAGATGTTTTTAAAAAAATACATCTCCTTTTAAGCCGCTAACTTTGCATTTGACCTGTACCATGAATAATCCACCGTCCATTCCCACTAAAAAAAAACTAAACTTTCACTACCACGGCAGTTAACATTACTACCTCTGAAGCTCCTTAACCAAACCCTCCACCATACCAACAATCTTCTCCACTTCCGCCCCAAGGCTAATATCCTCCAACATCACCCCTACCCATCCCCTCCACTGCTCCTTCTCCAAATCCCTTCTCACCTCCTCCCTCTTCCTAGAAACTACACCCGCAAATACTCCGCCGCCACCATGACTCCACCCCACCTGCGCAGCACACTCACAAAGAAGCCCCCAAACAACCTTCTTGTAATCTACCCCAGAATCCGCAAGAGCAAGTTTGCAAGCTTGAATGTTGGAAACCATGATGCTGCTCGGCATGCTGATGGTTGCCGTCCGTTTCGCCATTTGTTGTTCAGCGTTCGTTCATTCGTTCCATAGTTCGTTTCCGTCGTTCGCGGTTCACCTCCGTTCGCAGTTTGCGGTTTATTGTTCGTTCCCTCCGCTCCGTATCCGCACGATCAAGCATTGGGCAGAACTCGTCGGAAGCAGTTCGGCTGTGCGAAGAAGCACGGGAAGCAGTACGGCTGCAGGAGTCTTTATGGAGTTTGTCTTTCTTGGTGTTAGCACGGAATACGCGGAGGAAAGGGAGACTTGCATGGATGAGAAAGGATCTGTGTGCTTTATCGGTGTTTTAGTTCTATCACAGCCGGTCACTCGTTCGTTCACGTCGTTGAACGGTCGAATATTTTTATCATTGAACCCGTACACGGTTCGTACAGGGTGGAGCCTCCGCTGGTAGGATACTGGGTCTAGGAATCAGTAGACCAGTAAATGGTGCAGTAGAGCCCGTTCCAAATTTCTGGGCGGGATATATTCACTCCGCACGAGCGCTAGGCGTAGAGCGGCCAAGGGCTGCCGGGATAATGGCCATATAGGCGAATTGTGCAGGTGCCTCAAGCTGGAGATTATTGCTTTACTCTTATCCGAGCCGAGCGCGGACCAGGCTGTCTGCTCGAGTACCTCCACATCTGCAGTCACGAGGAATGCTCGTGCAACGTTTATTGCAATGTACCGCTTCGCGCGATGGTATTCCAACCCCCCACCAGGCACAGAGGAACCGGCCCGCGGGGTTGGCAGGGCAATTGCAGGGCGAGTAGGCGCAGGCGAAGTTCCTTTCCGACAGTGCCAGCTGGCAGCATTCGCGAGGCACTGTGTTGTCAATATATGATATCAGGACTTTAGCGTCCGCAGGGATGACTTCTATCGCACGGACTTGGAGGGCCCGGTGGTCCAGGAGCATAACGGCATCGGGGGTAGAATCGTGGTTTATGCAAGGGTGCAATACAACCTCCTAATCTCTTCCTCCCCCTTCCCTGTTCCCAAATAACGATGTGCCCCCTTCCTCATCACAAATACTCCCTCCCATCTCTTCCCCCCGGGCCTCAGTATGGAACCCTCCAAGATGATCCTCACACTGCGCAAGCACCTCCTCTTGGGCATTCTGCATGAGCACCATCATCGCTACGCGCACACAGCCCTGTAACGCCCTAGCCAGCTTAGCATAGGTTTTATATTCGTGATTGTGCACATGCTTTCAGTCTTCTGTTTGACAGTCCTACTTTCAATTAACCCCCTTGTTTCTTTTTACCGATAGGAGCGGGGGGCGTAAGTTGTTAGAATTGAGGGTGTGCCTGGGGTGTGGTGGAGGTAGTCGCTGCAGGTTCTCTGCAGGTGCGTATCATCGAATCGTCATGAGGGATTTGGGGATCCACAAGATTTGGGTGGCTACTTGGATTGCAGTTGTTGTCAATTGGCTGTAGACACCTGTTGAGGAGTGCCCGCTGCTTGTTTGACATTTTCGGTGTGGGGATTGCAATTATGGACAGGTTTGGTGATGATTGGAAGTTTGAATGTTTGGGTGATGAAATGTTGAGTGGGCTCCTTCATTGGCCAATCTTCGGCAAGTGACCAATTGCGACACCTAATGACCAGATTCACGTCAAGCAGGGTGTGTTATCTACAAGCTATAAGATGTAGTGTGCATGGCAATGTCCATCTAAACGAGACTATCTATTGTCTAAAAGGGGAACATACGGAACAGTGCTGTGGAATGAAACAAGACGAGATAAAAATGAAAAAAGGTGCCTAGTCCCTCCACACACAAATGCCCACCCCCCCTCCACCCACTATTGATGCCCTTTGCGTGGGCTTCCCAACATCCCTCGCCTCACGCAAGAACTGTGCAGCGAAGTGTTCAACGAAACAAAGAAATCTACATTCCCTCAAACGCACCACTCGCATGGTCATAGTCAACACACCCACTTTAAATCCCCTCGACCAACTCCTCTCGCCCCCAGGCTTCCTGAGTGTTCTTTATCTACCAAGTCCACGGAAAACTCTCAAAGACCATGCGGACAACTCAGCTTTAGTGAGGACGATATCGGTACCCGCACCATAGCCTGTATCAAATACGGATTTGTACGGGATGATGAGATCTGGTTGTGACTCAGCGTGACTGACATCACCGCTGGAATCAATCTCAAAATGTTGGGTGTACTTTGGCGTAGTCTTCTGCCTGGATCGGGTGGATGGCCGGTCTGGATCGATAACCCTCTCCCATCTTTCTAATCGCAACGACATTGGATCCTTCTTGATTCGGATCAAAATAACCATTCGAGTCCTTTCCTTGGAATTCTCTAACCACCAACAAGCATCCTGGCGGAGGGATAGCATGGTTTGAGACACACCAACTTCGATCATAAGAGATGGCCACTCATCTCCATCAGCCCGGGTATCCGCTGGTTTGATCCCTTCGTCGCCCTCCTTACTCCGCTTCCCGGGAACCGGGAATCTTGTACTCCCCACCGGCAGAATGGAATCCTCGGAATGGCCTGGGAGGGCAGCTATCTTAAGCGCCAGTTTTATCATGAAACTCCTACTTGCCCTCTCATGCACTTCGCTGGGCATACACCTAATAACCATTGCCTCCAGATCGTGTTCATATGTGAATCGGACGGAGTTACGAATTCCAAGATCTTGGAATGCATCATCAATCTCGTCTAACTTTGCTTCAGTAACTCCACTGACATGTATGTAACATCCCGTGCCTAGCCTCAGACAACGGCTAATCCTGGTAGCCATTTGGCGGGCGAGCGCGGAGGGAGTTGTAAACAGAACTTTGTTTTTGGGAGGGATATAAGAGGAAAGATTGGTGAACGCGGTGCTCGGCCCCATTGGGTGGGGGGCTTGGGAGTGAGCTACCTCAGAGGAATTGATGTCTGACATGACCAAGGAAGCTGCAGAAGACATTCCGTTGGATGCTTGAGAGATTGAGGATCGAGGGGATGCAGTTTGGTAGTCTCCCCAAACATCCGTCATGGTCGTAAGGTTTGTCTTTGGTGTCCTGTTTGCAACAAGTAGGTACTCAGGCTGCAGACGGTAGAGTGTTGTGGTAGTTCACAGAACAAGAATCAATGGGTTCAAAAATATATGGTATTGCTACACCCTGATTACGTGGCCTTTCTAGCCACGATGATCACAGGACTCAGTCTACACTGGTGCAGTATACCTGCTCCTGGAACCTACTATAGCTCAACCTCCACCCCGAATAATATCCAAATAAAGGAAAACTTTGTGCGAAGCGTTCTTGCACAGAGGGTCACACTCGCGGGTAATCTGCGGAATATGGGATATACTGCTACTTCACTTAATCAGGCAATGCTCCTTTAATCTGGAGGCCTAGAAAGGAAACGTCCGGCGAACGAGGTAGATCTTTGAACCAGGCTTCCTCACAAAAGGACAGAACAGATTTCTGACGGTCTTTCGGGACTCCGGAGGAAGATGCCAGGGTCTCTGGCCATCTTGTCCGGCCTTTCAAGAAACTCCAATATTTTAGTGGTGCTCAACCAGTATGACTAGATAAAATTGACATTGCCGTACAGAAAGTTTCCTGCCCGGATTGCCACTCTCCCCCTTATGTTCCCCACAGTCCATACTAGCTATTACTAATCCACCCCCCCCCGCCCCTCGTGACAACAACCTTTGTATCACTAGAAGTAGCCACCACCCAGAGTCGTTCCTACAAGAAAAAAATAAAATAAAGGAAATAAAGAAACTACGCAAGATAGTAAGGCCTACTTCGCCTCTTCTAATTTAGCCTCCAATGTCTCATCAGTGTTAACCAACCTCTACATCTCAGCTTCCGCAGTGGCCTCTTTAATATACTTTCCCTGTCAATGGCCAATACGGAAAAGATGCTGCTGCTAGAGATAATACTCGGAATTCAAGCCATCCCTGACAATATCACCTTACTTTGTAGAAACGCAATAGTCCCCTGGCTATTGGACATTGCGGGCTGAAGTGCTGGTGACTCTGGTACTGAATTTTGGAAGAGTGAGTGAAAGTAAGCTTTGAGTCGCAGTGAGGCTGTAACACTTCTAGATGCCGGGAAGTTGGTCCAGGGAGCGGTGGTAGAGATTGCGTTGAGTCGTTTCTCATGCTAGTTTGAATGCAAATTCTCTCAGAGCTGAATTATGTCTTGGAGCTGCTGATCTTCCTCACACGGTGCAATCGTGTGCGTAAGTTTCAGTCTCGAAGGGTGAGCCCAGTTTCATTGACAATCCTTCCCCATCTTTCTAAACGCAATGACTTTGAATTCTTCCTGATTTGGGTCGAAATAACCATTCAAGTCTGAATGACCGGGGATAGCCACAGAAAACTCTCGAAGACCATGCTGACAACTCAGCTTTAGTTAGGACGATATCGGTACACGCACCATAGCCTGTATCAAATACGGATTTGTACGGGATGATGAGATCCAAGGCTAATATCCTCCAACATCACCCCTACCCATCCCCTCCACTGCTCCTTCTCCAAATCCCTTCTCACCTCCTCCCTCTTCCTAGAAACTACACCCGCAAATACTCCGCCGCCACCATGACTCCACCCCACCTGTGCAGCACACTCACAAAGAAGCCCCCAAACAACCTTCCTGTAATCTACCCCAGAATCTGTAAGGGCAAGTTTTGCAAGCGTGAACCCAGGCACGACTCACATAGGGTGAAACCTCTGCTGGTAGGATACTGGGTCTGGGCATCTGTAGACTAGTAAATGGTGCAGTAGATCTCGTTCCAATCTTCTGGGCGGGATATATTTGCCCTGCACAAGCGCTAGGTGTAGAGCGGCCAAGGGCTGTCGGGGTAATGGCCATATAGGCGACTTGTGCAGATGCCCCAAGCTGGAAATCATTGCTTTACTCTTATCCGAGCCGAGTGCAGACCAGGCTGTCTGCTCGAGTACCTCCACATCTGCAGTCACAAGGAATGCCCGTGCAACATTTATTGCAAAGTACCGGTTCGCTCGATGGTATTCCGACCCCCTACCAGGCACGGAGAAACTAGTCCGTGGGCCTGGCAGGGCGATTTCAGGGCTAGTAGGTGCAGGCGAGGGGGTTCGTTCGCGAGGCACTGTATTGTCAATATATGATATCAGGACTTGAGCGTTTGCAAGGATGACTTCTAGAGTATGGACTTGGAGGACCCGGTGGTCAAAGAGCATAACGGCATTGGGGGTGGGCATACTTTGGTGTGGTCGTCTGCCTGGATCGGGTCGATGGCCGGTCTGTATCGATAACCCTCTCCCGTCTTTCTAATCGCAACGACATTGGATCCTTCTTGATTCGGATCAAAATAACCATTCGAGTCCTTTCCTTGGAATTCGCTAACCACCAACAAGCACTCTCGCGGAGGGATAGCATGGTTTGAGACACACCAACTTCGATCATAAGGGATGGCCATTCGTCTTCATCTGCCCGGGTATCGGCTGGTTTGATCCCTTCATCGCTCTCCTTACTCCGCTTCCCAGGGACTGGGAACCTTGTACTCCCGACTGGCAGAAAGGAATTCTTGGAATGACCGGGGATAGCAGCTATCTTGAACGCTAGTTCAATCAGAAAACTTGGGCTTGCCCTCTCATGTATCGCAGCCTGCGCCTTTAGCCTAAGGCAGGGTAGTACTCTCCCCAGAATAACTTTCTTTGTGCGCAGCATTCTGCACCGCATAGCCATCAATCTTCTCGGGGAATGCCTACTCCCCTAGTCGGCATCCTAGTCAGCACTAATCGTTGGTAAAGTTAGAAAACCATGACTAACCTGTGGCTTCCTTTTCCTAAATGCCAAAGGCACAGCCTCGGCGTTCGCAAAACCAAACCGCTGGCTCCAATCTGCCCTAAAACCAGCACCCCGATTCGGCAATAACAACTTAGTCTTCTCCAGAAAAAGCTCAAACATCTTATCCGTAATACTGCCGATCCCTTTGCCTTTTCTCCCATCGGGCCTTCCTCGTCATTATAAGCTAGCACAATGAGAACAATAGCCGGAGCACCCACAACAACAGCCTTTTCTTGCCCCATAGAATCTAATATTGGTCGGGCGAGTATATCCCACCACTTTAATAACCTCTCCACAATGGCCAGGCTAGACAGAAGGGACCGGAAGCATGCCCGAAATGTAGCATGATTCTCTGGCCTATTTCGTGCTTTCGATTCATGCAGGTTCAGCAACTCATCGTGGAGTGGTCAGGAATCGCGATCATCCGAATTTATATGTTTGCCGAAGTAACCGTGCATGACATTAAGGGCGTCATCCAGTAAAGGATAGCGGGGGAGCGGCGCAGACGGGACTTGCCGGGTTTTTTGATAAGCCTTTTAGCGGTCTGTTCGGTTCGGTTTGTTCGGTTAGCTCTGGTGCTAAAAGCTTCCAACAAAGATCGCGTGGTCAACCTGATGGGCCGGCTTCTCTTGGGCAAGGGAAGTGGTTACTAGCAGTGAGAGACTGGCAGCGCTGGAAGACTTCTTTTCGAGGGTGGCTAAAGTTATCCCGTACCCAATCCTATACAATGGCGAATCCTGGTAGCCATTTGGCGGGCCAGACGGGATAGTGTTGTAAACTTGGGTTTGTTGCCGGGAGGAACGTGCGCGTAAAGATTGGTGAATGCGGTACTCGGTCCCATTAGGTTGGGAGCGTTTGAGTCAGCAACCTCAGCGGAATTGATGCCCGACGCGACCGCTGAAGCATAGAATCCGGAGTGGAATTAGCTTTGAGGAGATGGATGAGTTTGTAGCCAATCAATCCCGCCCGGAGCCGTGTGAGAGGAGAAAGAAAATGAGCACTCGTGGGAATGGTCTTGGGTCTTGATACTTTGAGTAAACTAAGACCAAAGGGGATTCGTCTGCCACTCCCGGTGCTGTCCGGAAGGAGGCACCCATCTCCTCCACCTCATCTATCAATGATGAGAAAGCCGACTTTTGCAACACGCCTACCACGCCCCGCCATAGGCTTGTAAGCAATCCTGATTGATTCAGCTTTTTCTCATCCGAGTGTGAGGCTACTGCCCACGCTCCGGAGATTGGTGACTGCCTAGGCGATGGCGAGAATTTCCTCAAGCTCTTCCGTGGTGGGCAAGGTGTCTGGTAGGTGCACCGTTATAATCCCACTAGTGGAGAATTGGCTATGCTCATGAAGGCTTTTGCAATCCACCCCAGTGATTCTTATTCTGTGAAGCACCACAATACTCTACCCCCTGGAGTACCTACTTTTTGCGAACAGGAGTTTTCTTTGACATTAGGAACAAACCTTGTCACAATGGCGGATTTTTAGAGTGACAACCAAACCGCATCTCATGGATCGTAAATCTTCCGAGTATCGAACGGAACGTCTTCCGGAGCTCCTCAGGAGGCGGGAATCAAATGTCCTCTTGCGCATTAGGCAGAGCCATATCGCCAAAGCCGTTTCTAGCAGCCTCATCCTCAGTAAAGGTCGGACGTTGCGACATAGTCCAGGGGAGGCTTAAGGCAAGATCCGCAGGAGCTTAACTGCTGATAGTGGTAGAACAGTCAACTTAGCATCTGCGCCCGGGATTGGCAAACGCATCGACAGAGTTCGGAGGTGATGGCGCTCTGGTGGAAGAGACCTGAGAAGAAGAGCGAGATGGGTAGCGTACGCTGTATTGACGGCTACTGCAGCCATCAGAAGAGAGGGCAGACATATTGTCGCGTGTCATGATCCAACGCAGCCTGCTCGTAGCCTGTGAATCGGGCTATGGGCGCCCTCCATGAGAGATATGTCTGGGCGGAGACTGGGGTCCGACAACGTAGTGCCAGGGCGAGGAAGGGAATGCGCCTGGAACCTATGGTCATCTAGCTCGTCAGCAGGGGCAAAGTGCAAAGTGAGGCGACTCAGAGCCTGGGGTGTCCATTGCTACAACCTTCTTCCAAGTGATGGCTAATGACCCCCACGTTCCATGCAGATTAGCACTTGGTATGGTTCTAGGCACCGCAAATCAACACTCATATTAATTCGCACGGAAGCTTGGTATGATAAGCTGCCAAGAATAGCGAGTGATCAAGTATGCATGAAGGTGAGCTGCTGGAAGTTGTACCGGTGTGGAGGTCCTTTACTACTGTTGAATTTTCTAATTTGTTTCATATGTATATTCTCCTTCATAATATTGTATATTCCTCTACTGAGTATTATTTTCAGTTTACGAACATTACTACAGCAGAGTATGTATTATGTATATTTCATTGATATTTCATGATACGATTAGGAAAGTATAGCATGCTTTTCTTATCTGGTGTTCAGGTTCATTTCTTACCTTTTATGCATCATCATGCATGGTAATTAGTCATTTGATTTGCAATTGTCACGGTGTCATGAACTGTGACTAAGCAAGGCAGATTTCACATAGCTCGGAATTCCGAGTTATAGGTATGTTGGGGTTTCACATGACGCACACTAGTGCGCCATAGGTTATTATGTTTACCTGTTCGTGACTCACAGCTGTGAGTTACACGATGTTATGATTTTTGCACATGACTCAAATTATGAGTCATGGGTTTCACTCAGGTAACGTGAGTTGCATACCTGACTTGGTTATTATGTTTTGATTGGTTTAAGGCATGTTGCACAGTGACTCATAGTAGTTGATTGATGGGTTTCATATGACTCATGGTTATGAGTCACAGGATTTGCGTGACGCAAGGTATGAGTCACGCCAGATGAAGAGCGACTATATAAAGGGTCACTAGGACTCCAAGTATGAGCTCTTCACACGTTCTTCTTGTTTATTTCCTACCTTTAAGTTATCAATAAAAACCTACTTTTACGCTCTTTAAGACTTATCTTAAGAAACCCAAGAATTGTCTTTCCTCCCACGCGAGAAAACTATTTCTTGTCCCACGTCGAACGATTAAGTCCTAAGCAAGGACTTAAGAAGATTAGAGGAATAGGCACGATAAGATAGAAGTCATAAGGACTTAGCTATCAGGATCGCATAGGTTAAGATCTAAGAACTATTACCTCGTTACAACTTAAGAACTGTTACCTGTCGCACCCCATCCCTGGTAGGATTCTTAACATTAGAATGTGTCTACAATGTGACACTTAACGATTACACGATGGCTTTCTTCAACCCAGATCCAGAAGAAGATTTGGACCTCTAAGATGACGGTTTTAGACTGGAAGATTTAGAACAAGCGCTAAGCGAGGCAAGTCAACATTCAGCAAGAACTACAAGCCCAGTCACACTTGAACGAGTTACTTTCCTGAATGAAGACGAAACACTAGACACGCCAAGACCTGAAAGAATGTCAGGACCGGCACTACCCCCAGGCCCATCTCCGGTGGGGCCAACACCCCCAGGCACGTTCAACCACGACGAAGTAGAACGAATGATACAGGAAGCCATAAGAGGGTGAGGACAACAACCCAAAGTCAAAACCCCACCAAGATATGACGGGGAAAGAAGCAAATTACGAGGATTCATGGTACAGCTCTTGACCTACTTCGACGCAGTAGGATGGACACAAGGAAACGACCAGGACAAAATACGATATGTTCTCACACTACTAGAAGGAACCACCCTAAAATGGGTAACCCCTATGGTAGTCAGCAATAATGCACCCTGGACCAACTGGGCCCGTTTCAGAAGGGTATTCGAAGCCCAATTCACAGACATAGAACTGAGCCAATCAGCCCGGAACAAATTGGAAGAAATCCGATAAGAGACAAAAAATGTCACCGACTACTGGTACGAGTTCAGACTACTCCAGTATGATGCGGAATGCGACGAGGCTTCTGCTATAAGATGGTTCATGAAAGGTTTGAAAAAAACCTACCAAAATGCATGGAGATACAGCGGGGAAAAATTCACTACGGTAGAAGTAATGGTTCTCTGGGCCATTCGAAAAGAAGTCCAGTTTGGACAATTAGACTGGATTCAAAGAAACCAATCAACTGCGATGAAGAGCAGCAACACCAATACAAGATACCAAGAATCCCCAAGGAATCAGAATGGGACATTCCGAACCACCACGCAAGGAGGAGATGCAATGGACCTGGACACTACTAGAAGAAGGCCATTACTCAACCTCCCAAGGGACGAATACCTTTGGCAAAGAAACAACAACCTATGCTTCAGATGCGGCATAGGAGGACATATGATCAAGGATTGCAAAAGACCCGCTAATCCGACCTCGAATCAAGGAAGAAACCCACAAAACCTCAGACAGAACCCTAGGTTCCAACCATGCAGCAACCTAAGGGAAATTGAAATTGAAAATGAGTACGAAAAGGAGGCAAAAGACGAAGGTTCCCAGCAATAGATGGTCTGCGGGACCAACCGAAAGACAAACCCATCTCGAAGGCCAACTACTACACTCTTTTAAGTCAGAAAACGAACAACAATGATCATATCATGATCAAAACCACGATCGATAACGACAAAAGACAAGCAATTACAATACATGCGATGCTCGATTCAGGAGCAACGGAAGACTTCATCGACGAAGAAGTATGCCGAAAATATCAACTAAGGACCAAAAAAGTAAAGACGAAAGACAAATCTACCTCACAGATGAAAAGCCCAGCACAATGGGACCTATAACCCATACCACGCAAGTACCTATGGGAATTGGAAACCATAGGGCAGTGGCGACCTTCCAGGTAGCAAATCTACAACACCATGAGATAATTCTCGGAATGCCATAGTTAAAACAACACAACCCCACACTGAACTGAGAAGAAGGAAAGGTTACGTTTACTGGCGAACGATGTATGACATGGTGTCTCAACAGTTCGCCAATAGTATATACAACACCCAAAGAAGAAGCAACACAAGAGAACCTGGATGCGAAATTCAACCAAGTACGAACAAAGAAAGACCAAAGGGCCAAAGTTCAAAGATTAAGTGAAGAAGCAAAAATACTGACCAAAGGGTCCAAGAAGGCAGCAGGACACGACTGTAACGGACAAGGTCTGAGGGTTGGGTAGCCCAAGGCACACCACGATAGGAGTGAGCAAGAGTCTGGAGACGAGGTCTAGGAACGGGCATACAACCGAAGCGAGTTGTACAAGGCTCGAGGGGTCAGGGGTTCAGGGTCAGGGGTCAGGGGTTCAGGAGGACGCGAAGTAGAACAGAGTGTAATTCCTAGGTACAGGCGTCCGAAGGAGATTACCAGATTGCGTAAAGAATGTAAAATATAAGGGGGCACACCCCCTTATATAGCAAAGAAATCCTACATGATAACTAATACAAAGGAAAGTCCTTTGCATCGTGCGCAGCCGCGATCCTTCTATCAGTTTCCGCTACGTTCCGTTGCACGGCAGCGCACTCTAATCACATGTACCAAAGAAATCCAACTATGCAACCAAGGAAACCAATACCATTATAGGCAACGAAAGCGCATGCATATTCCGTCTCCATGGCCGGGTGGCCATGACACTAGCTCCCCCCCCTCCGACGCCGAAGTCCCTTGAGGTGAGTCACTCAGATAAGGGTCCCGGCTTATGGGGGTAGAGTTCATGAAATCGATCGAGTGCTTGTAACCCATTGACAGCGTCGGCGGGCTCCCATGTGGCTTCTGCATACCCCTTCCAGTGGATCAGGTACCGTAGGCGGTTTCGGACGAACTTGGCGTCTAGGACCTCCTCTACCTGCCATTCCTGTTCTCCTTCCACCTCCACGGGAGGCGGTGGCGGTGTCTCCTGGCCTGGGAGAGGATCGTGTGATGCGAGGTCCAGAAGGGAGATGTAGAACATGTTGTGGATCTTCATGGTAGGGGGGAGGTCCAATCGGTAGGCATGGGTTCCTATCTGGGCGAGGATAGGGTAAGGACCGAAGCGCTTGTCGTCTAACTTGAGGGAGGGCCGTTTGGTACGGATGTTCTTGGCATTCAGCCAAACACGATCCCTAATCTGGAAGTGAGGGGCGGGGAGTCTTCGCTTGTCGGCATATTTCTGTTGCCGGTCTTGGGCGAAGGCGATCTCGGCCTTCAAGTGGTCTTGGATGTCTTTGATGCCGTTGACAAAGGTGCCGGCTCTGGGTTCATCGGAGTTCTCGTCAGGGGTGTCGAGGAAGTCCGTGCGCGGGTCGTATCAATGGTTGGCAAAGAAGGGAGACAAGCCGGTCGACTCGGAAACATGGTTGTTGGCCGCGAATTCCGCCATAGGGAGCCAGATAGACCAATTGTCTTGTTGGTAATTGACGAACGCTCTTAGGTATTGTTCCATGATAGCGTTGACGCGTTCAGTTTGGCCGTCTGTCTGAGGGTGGAAGGTAGTAGACATTTTGCGTTCGACCTGTAGCCTTTCGCAGACGGTTCTCCAAAATTCCGCGGTGAACTGAGTACCGCGGTCAGAGGTGATTGTCTTTGGGAGGCCGTGATGTTTCCAGATGTGACGGAGGTATAGTTTGGCTAGGGTGGGAGCATCGATGGAGGTGCGGCAGGCGATTAGGTGCCGCATTTTGGACATGCGGTCCACGACTACCAGGATAGCATCGTTTCCCTGACTCCAGGGTAGGCCTGTGACAAAGTCCATGGACACGTGTTCCCAGGGGCGGTCGGGTATTGGCAGTGGGTGTAGGATACCAAAGGGGGCGTGTCGAGATGTGCGACTCCGTTGGCAGACATGACAGTTGGCTACAAAGCGTCCGATATCCCGTCGCATGCCAGGCCAGACATACCGACGGGACAGGAGCTCATCGGTCTTGGCGCGTCCTGGGTGTCCAGCCGAAGGCCGATCGTGTGAATCCTGTATGAGTCGTAGGCGCAGCTCTTCATGTCGGGGAACATAGATCCGGTCGCGATAGAGTAATTTATCTCCATCACGCTTGCACTCATTCAGGGATAGGAGGCGGGAATGGCGGTCTCCTTTGTCGAGGGCGCGGAGGACCTGAGTTGGGATCATGTCAGCTTCATAGGCTTCCTTCCATAGTTTTTTAATAGGGGACGCTCCAGTAGGGAGCGTGATGTTCGCCAACAAACTCAGAGGCTGAGACTTTAACACTACTTGGGTCCGGTGGTTCTTTCATTCCTTCACCTCCTTGGGGGTCTCGTTCTTCATCCGGGTTAACGCATCAGCTTTGCCGTTGAGCTTTCCAGGCTGGTATTCAATATGGTAGTTAAACTGAGACAGGAACTCAGACCAATGGGCCTGTCGGTTGTTTAGTAGTCTCTTGGTGGTGAAGTGCTTGAGGTTGAGGTGGTCGGTTAGGATGGTCACCTGTCTACCCAGGAGGTAGCATCGCCATTCCTCGAAAGCCCTAACTACGGCCATTAGCTCCTTGTCGTAGATGTCATAGTTGCATTCTGCGGGACTGTGTTTTCGGGAATAGAAGGCAACAGGGTGGAGGCGTCCACTGTCATCCTTTTGAGACATGACACCGGCGGAGACGAAGTCGGAGGCGTCGGTTTCGATGACCACCTCCTTGTGGAAATCAAAGTGTGCGAAGACAGGGGCCGGGGTGAAGCCTTTCTTCAACCGGTCAAAGGAGCATTGACATTCGGGGGTCCATACGAAGGGGTGGTTCTTTTTGGTAAGAGCGGTGAGGGGGTGTGCCAGCCAGGAGAAGGCGCGAATGAACCGGCGGTAGAAGTTACCACAGCCTAGGAAGGCGCAGACCTCGCGTACCCGGTCAGGGACGGGCCACCCCGTGACGGTCTCCACCTTGGCGTTGTCTATCCGGATGCCCTCGGGGCTGATGATGAAGCCTAGGTATTCCACGTGGGTGACGTGGAACTCACACTTCTGTGGCTTGGCTTCCAGTTCGGCGTCCTGCAGAGCTTTCAATACCCATCGTACATGTTCAACATGTTCTTCTTCATTCTTGCTATAAACAAGGATGTCATCGAGGTAGGCTGTGTAGAATCGATCTAGTCCCTGACGTAGGACCTTATTGATGAAGGCCTGGAAGGTGGCTGGGGCGTTGGTGAGGCTGAATGGCTTGACATTGGAATCAAAGAGTCCGTATCGGGTGCGGAAGGCTGTTTTCCAGCGGTGTTTCTTGTCCACTAGTACTTGGTTGTAGGCCCCACGGATATCGATCTTGGAGTAGATGTTGGCCTCAGTGATGTTCATGAAAGTTTCTGTTAACAGGGGAAGGGGTCCGCGGTCTTTAACAGTTCCTCCATTCAACCCTCGGTAGTCCACGCAGAGTCTCAACGTGCCGTCCTTTTTCTTGATGAACAGTACGGGCGAAGCCGCGGAGGAGGTGGAGGGACTAATGAAACCTTTATCCAGATTTTCATCAATCCATCCTTTCAGGGCCGCTAGCTCAGGCGGGGCCAGGTTGTATAGGGGGCCGAAGGGGGGTGTGAAGCCAGGCTTTAGGGGTATCTTGTGGTCGACCCCTGGTCAACTAGGCGGTAGTTTAGTTTGATTCTTTTCTAGAAACACAGGGAGGAAGTCGTGGTACTCCGGGGGGACGATTTCCTTAACTTCTTGTTGTTTCAACACGGTGTGATCGAGGGCGCATTGGATGGCATAAGCCTGAAGGAAGTAGGGAATTTCATACTCAATTCCTTGGATGCCGGTTACATCCGCAGTGCAGTGTTCGAGACAGTAGACAGATTCGAAGGTGACAGTATTGGAAGCAAAGTGGATGGTAACATCGTGTTGTTTCAACCAAGGGATACCAAGGGTGAGGGGGTAACCACCGAGTTTGGTGATAAAGGCGGGGACAGATTCCAGGTGGTCATTTATTTTGAGGTCGAAGTGGGCAATGTGGGTAATTGCCCCCGAGCTAATGGGTCTCCCATCGATGACAGAGAGGTGTATGGGGGCTTTGAGTTGAGATAAGGGGAGGTGATGACGGCTAGCAAAGTCTTTATCCATGAAAGCATATCCAGTTGCTCCGGAGTCGATGAGGGCGTGGGCTCAGATTACGTGTTGGTTATCTATGATGTCACAGGCGACTACCAAGTGGTTATCCTCAATTCCATTTTCCATTTCGTCCAAAGATAAACTTGAAATAACTAAACTAGGAGAAGACTTAACATGTCCCATGTCAGTGCCGGGGGCTGCACATGGGACCACTAGTTTTCCGACTCTTCTTGGGCAGGGAGGGGCTCCTCAGGAGCAGGCACAGTGTAGGTACTGGCTCCGTGGATTTGGCGGGGTCCCTTGTTGGGACAAGTGTGAGCCATGTGTCCATGTACCCCACAGGAGAGGGAGAGGCCACGATTGATTCGGTCTTGCCTTTCGGCCGGGGTGAGCTTCCGACGACCGGCAGATAGGTCCATGGGACTAGGGGCGGTGCCCGTGGCTGTGGAGGTGGAGGCCGGGGGGGCTGCGGGAGTGCGGGGTGCGGCGGGGGTAGAGGTTCGCCATGAAGACGAGGAGGAGCCTTTCTTTTCTACGGCACGGGCCCGGACGTCATTATCGAGTTGCTTGAGGAGGAAGAGGTAGTTGTTTAGGGTTTCCGGGACAGGAAAGACATGGACCAAGGCATCTTTTAGCTCCGTGCTAAGGCCTTGATAGAGGGAGGTACGTTTGGCGGTATCATTCCAGTGGGTGTCGACTGCCAGACATTGGAAATCTGCAAGGTATTCCACGAAGGGCCAGTTCTTTTGCTGGAGGCTCCTCAGGGCGCGTTCGGCGGTTTGGACCCTGTTGGGGTCACCGAAGGCTTGCTCCAGTTCGGCGTAGAAGCCATCCATGTCCTCAAAGTCGATATGGTTGGGTCAGACCCGATGCTGGATCTGAACGAAGGCGCGTCCACGGAGGAGGCCGATGGCGTAGCCGAGACGGTGTTGTATGCTGGTGAACCGGTGGGCGCCACCCAGGAGTTTCATGCATAGCTGGGTGAGGAAGGGTCGGAGTTTATCGGTAGCACCCTCGAAATGTTCGGGGTCCGGGATCGAGACTTGTTTGTTGCCGCCAGCGGGGGCGGCGGCACCGGGGGCAGGCATGAGGGCGAGGGCGGTATTCAAGGACGTGATGGTGGCGTTGGCCTGCGTGATTTAGTTTTCGACGTTAACGAGACGGGCCTCGAGTCCTTGGCCTTCTGTACGGGCATCATATCGTTCTTGGATGAGGGTGACGCAGTGTTGTTGTAGCTGTAGGTACTGGGGGGTCTGTTCAGTGGGGACGGGAGTGGCGTGGCGAGGGAGGAGCAGGTGCATTCAGGATTTGACGAGCTAGGTTTCTGGCAAGGTTGAACTGGGCCTGGAGCTGATCATGGTCTAGGCTTTGTGCATGGTCATCCCCCAGATTCGTGAGGGTATGAAGGAGACCATTGATGTTATCAGGGAGGTGGGACGTGGCCATGGCGTGGTGTGGGTTGGGTCCTGGTGGACGCAATCTTGTGTAACAGACAAGGTCTGAGGGTCGGGTAGGCCAAGGCGCACCACGATAGGAGCGAGTGAGAGTCTGGAGACGAGGTCTAGGAACGGGCGTACAACCGAAGCGAGTTGTACAAGGCTCGAGGGGTCAGGGGTTCAGGGTCAGGGGTCAGGGGTTCAGGAGGACGCGAAGTAGAACAGAGTGTAATTCCTAGGTACAGGCGTCCGAAAGAGATTACCAGATTGCGTAAAGAATGTAAAATATAAGGGGGCACACCCCCTTATATAGCAAAGAAATCCTACATGATAACTAATACAAAGGAAAGTCCTTGGCGTCGTGCGCAGCCGCAATCCTTCTATCAGTTTCCGCTACGTTCCGTTGCGTGGCAGCGCACTCTAATCACATGTACCAAAGAAATCCAACTATGCAACCAAGGAAACCAATACCAATATAGGCAATGAAAGCCCATGCATATTCCGTCTCCATGGCCGGGTGGCCGTGACAATGACCTATATGCAAACCAAGAAGTCACGATCCCAGCCAAAGGACAGGTTATTGTCCAAACAGGAATAGCCATCGAGTTACCTCAAGGCACCTATGGGCAAATAGCGCCGAGCAGTAGTGTTGCAGTCAAACGTAGACTCACTACCAATGCGGGAGTAATCGATGCCGATTATACGGGTGAATTGAAGGTGGTAATGGTCAACCAAAACGACAAAGAATACAAGGTGGAAAAAGGTGACAAGATCGCACAACTGATCACTGAAAAGATCAACGAAGGGGAACTCCAAGAAGTGGAAAACCTGACCAAGACCACCAGAGGAAAGAAGGGGTTTGGCAGCTCCAACCAGAAAGAAGGAACTAAAGAAAACCAACCAAGGATCGAGATCAATAGGATCTTAGCTCAAGCCTTCGGAAAATTTTATCGCAAAGGACAGATCACAGGAAACATCAAGTAGAATTACCAGGATAAAGGGACCCAACTAGCTAAGATCAACATTAGCACTGAACTCGCCATAAGAAGCCGGTCCCAATCCAAAGAGAAACAATTAGACAAGTTGGTACTACAAGAATACCACCAACACTTGGACTTGTTCCAAGAAAAGGAATCCACCAAACTTGGAAAGAGGATGGATACAACCCTCCTATACCAATGGAGGATCACCTATCTTATTGATCAAAAAAAAGGATAGAAAACTAAGGTTATACATTGATTATCGAGCCCTCAATGAAATAACCAAAAAGGATTGGTACCCCCTACCTCTAATTGGAGAAGCATTGGACCAACTAGCATCAGCCAAATACTTTACCAAGTTAGACATATGGGACACATACCACAATGTCAGAATCAAGGAAGGAGACGAATGGAAAACAACCTTTACAACAAAATATGGGATGTACCAATATTTGGTTATGCCCTTTGGGCTAACCAACGCCCCAGCCTCATTCCAAAGATGGATCAACAGAGTACTTCACAAGTACCTGGATATATGCTGCATCGTCTATTTGGATGACGTACTCATATATTCCAAAGACATGAAACAACACCGGAAGGACGTCAGCCACATAATGGCAGATATCAAAGAATCAGGAATGAAATACAAACCCAGCAAATGCGAATTCCATAAAAAGGAAATGGAGTACCTAGGATTTATCATCAATGGAGAAGGAGTCCAGATGGATCTGGTCAAAACCAAAGCAATATGGGAATGGGAATACCCAAAAAACAAAACCGACATTCAATGTTTTATGGGATTCTGCAATTTCTATCAAAGGTTTATAGAAGGCTTCAGTTGAACAGCTAAGCCCCTATACAACCTGACCAAAAAAGACTTCAAATGGGATTGGGGAACCAAGGAAAAAGAGGCATTCAACAAACTCTGAACCAAAATTACCCAGGGACCAATACTGGTACACTTTGACCCAACAAGAGAAACAATGATTGAAATGGACACTTCGAAATATGTATGCTCGGACATACTATCACAGAAATGTGAAGATAGCAAGTAGCGACCAGTAGCCTTCAGATCCAAAATGATGACCCCCACGGAATGCAACTACGATGTACACGATAAAGAACTATTAGCAATAGTTCAAGCCTTGACGGAATGGAGGAGATACACACAAAACAATCAAGCCTCTGTCAAGATACTCACGGATCACAAAAACTTAGTACCCTTCATGACCACGAAGAAACTAAATGGAAGACAAATACGATGGATGGAAAAACTCAGCACCTATAACTTCAAAATCGAATATCGTCCCAGGAAAGAAGGAGGCAAACCAGACGTCCTACCCAGAAGATCGAATGACAAACTGAAGGACCCAGAAGACGAAAGGGTAAAACAAAAACAACGAATACTCTTACCAAAGGAAAAATATTTCCAAACAGATGGGGAGGATAGCGGATACGAGTCGCTCAACGAGATCAAAATAAAGACAATACTAGAAGAAGATATCCGAAAGGAAAGCGAGCAAGACAAGGAATTCCAAGGGATAAGAGAAAAATTAGCAAACAACATAAAAGAAACCAAAGGCATAGCCCTAGGACTATGCCAGTGGAAAGATGAATATTTGTGGTATGACGGAAAAATCTGGATACCGGATAAAGAAGAATTACGCACAGAAATCATACGACATCATCACGACCCCCCATACACGGGACATAGAGGGACGGCCAAAACTACCGAGTTTGTTAACTGAAGATACTATTGGCCAAAGATAAGAGAAGACATCAAACGATATGTCAAAAACTGCGACACATGTCAATGGACTAAAGTGGTCCGACACGCACCATATGACCTACTCAAGTCAAATGAGGCACCAGGAAAACCATGGAAATCAATATCACTTGACTTCATTACAGACTTACCAAAGTCAAATGATCAGAATGCTATTTTAGTGGTAGTGGATCATCTGACCAAAATAAGTTACTTTATACCTTGCAGGACGGATATGACAGCAAGACAATTTGCGACAATATTTTTAAAAGAAATAGATCGACTGCATGGACTACCAAAAGATATTATTAGTGATAGAGGATCACTATTCACATTGGAAATATGGAAAGAGATCACAGAAAAACTAGGAATAGAATGATGTATGAGTACAGCATTCCACCCTCAGACAGACGGACAGACAGAATGGATAAACGGCATATTGGAACAATATCTGCGGGTATATATCAATTACCAACAAAACAATTGGTATGACTGGTTACCAATGGCCGAGTTCGCCTACAACAATGGAAAACAAGAAACTATCAAAACAACCCCCTTCTTTGCGAACTACGGCCTACATCCAGAACACAAGGCCATAGGTCATCTGCTCCCAGAAAAAATAACGGACAAAAAGGATATGAACCAGCTACACCATATATTACGAACAGAAATGGTCATGGTACAATTACGACAAAAAGAAGAATACAATCGTCACCGAAAACCCGATCCAAACCTAAAATCAGGAGATATGGTATGGCTGCTACCATGCAACATCAAAACCACATGACCAATAAATAAACTGGATTACAAAAAAATAGGACCATTTAAGATCTTGGCAAAGATAGGAAGTCGCGCTTATAAGCTCGACCTCCCACCGGCCATGAAAATACACAACGCCTTCCACATTAGCCTGCTAGAACCCTATCAAAACAATCCTCTACCTTCTCAAACAAAATCCCTACTACCGCCTATCGAAATAGACGGTGAATCAGAATACGAACTCGAAGAAATCATCGACTCCCGATGTAACGACCCTACGATGTAGAGCTATGGTAACCTATGTCTACACCCATACAAAAGACCAAGAGGTTTGCTGGTAGACTAGGCGGGTAAGCAGGCGCATGTCTGAGAGATATTCGATGGTCCGGAGATCTCTAAAAGAACAGTAGGTACTTAAGGTTTAGTGTACCTAGGTAGTGGTAGTAACGTGACAATGTCCGCTCTGACCTAAGGATAGGTCAGAAGGCCGGGTGAGTTTACCCTACCTAAGGAAGTCACGTTACCCTACCATGGAGACAGGCTTCGTGTCACCATGGACATACTTACCCTACCTTTGGGACACTATTACCCTACCTTGAGTCGGAAATGTTCTTGGAAGAATTCCGGGAAATGTTAGGATTGTTTGTTACGCAATGACGATCGACGGGCACTTGGTGGCACTGTGATCGGAAGGCTACGAAAGGAGCTATAGTGCTCCGGACAAGCAGTAACTTGGTAGAATTATTCCTAACTGGTACCTGCGGCCCCAGGGTTCGCCCCGGGCGTCATGGGTCAAAATGGGTGGAGTTGCCGTTATGCTAGTTAAATGGAATCTAGGAAGACATGTCCATAACACTGTATACGTCGTCGCCG